>OMLI01033226.1:0-11384 GCA_900302605.1 Rondeletia loricata
TATGTAATATTCAGGGGGTTATAGTGTGCTTGTGGCACTCAATATTACATTACATTACATTACGGCATTTAACAGACACTTTTATCCAAGGCGACTTATATCATCATACACTACATTATATACATCATCCTATACATCATCCTATACATACTGCATCATCCTATACATCATCATATACATACTACATCATTGCACACAAACACTCATGCCTATGGGCAATTTAGATTCTTCAGTTCACCTGACCTGCATGTCTTTTGGACTGTGGGAGGAAACCGGAGCACCCGGAGGAAGCCCACGCTAACACGGGGAGAACATGCAAGCTCCACACAGAAGGGACCGGGGCATTGATTCGAACCCACAACCTTCTTGCTGTGAGGTAACAGTGCTAACCACTGAGCCACCGTGCTACAATATGAGTTTATAGTGACCTATAGGCTACTTTATAATTTCACTATGAAGTTTTATTAGAATTTTTGTTATTATTATTATTATTATTATTATTATCATCACTATAACAGGCTATTCCTATAATATTCCTATAGTGTGTGGTACTTGTTAGTTATCGTACTTTTATGGTATTCCTATAATATTCCAATAGGGAGTTATAGTTGTTGCTGTGATATTTGTATAGTTTCCTTTTAAATTCTACAATAGGATCACTATAGTTCTATTTCATAAAGTTTTGCCCTCCACTTTGAACCATGTCAGTCCCCACAGTTCACAGGTCATCAGTAGAGCTATACAGTTGCCTGCAGAAAAAAATGACTTTTAAGTCATTGGGAACGTTTTGGTGGGGGAAAGTGAATAAGTTCTCTCTCCCACCCTAAGCAACTGGTCCACTGTGAAAATGCCAACAACCATAAGTGCCCTTGAGCAAGGCAAGTAACCCCCAACAGGCCAACAGCTCCAGTGGAATTGCTCAGATGCACCCAGGGTAAGTCTTTGTACCTGTGTAGTAGAGGGCTGCAACTACCCCCACCCCCACACACAGTCACACTCCCGTGCATGGATTACCAGTTGGGCATATATGGGACATATGCCCCGGGGCCCGGACCACCAAGGGCCCTGATAGACCGGTGGCACCTCACTGGTGTGTAGATTAATTTGAAATAGGGGCAGCCACTTGAAGGGGCTGGAGCATGCACATTAATTTGAAATAGTTTAATTTAATTAATTTGCATGTATGACATTGAACGGTGTTCTGGGGGTGGAGGGGCATGGACTATGCAAGTCCCGGGACCCCTAAAGAGAGTGGGAGTTTCTTTGTATGTTTGATAAACCACCACCAGTGTGTGTGTGGGTGTGGGTGTGTGTGTGCGAGAGAGTATGTGTATATGGGTGAGATACACGTATGTGCATATGGGTGAGATACACGTATGTGCATTTGAGAATATGTGTGGGTATTATGTATAGTGTTTATGTTGGCTATTATGCAATACTGAAAAAATATATAAATGAAAAAATAATCCACCGCTCCTCCAACCAGCAGAGGCAGACGAGTTACCGTTTTCTCGTTTAATTCGGGCAGAAGAAGAAGCAGTGTCTCAGGCAGCAGCTGTTAGCAACTTAGCATGCTATCCAAGTGGAGATAGCGCAAACTACCAGTTGGCAGACAAAGTCGTTCTCTGCACTACTCCCTCAGCACATACCCTGTTTACTTTGGCCAAATAGCCTTTTTTGCTTCGTAGAGGTTTTGGTGTGACCGATGATCTTTGGCTCGACAAGATCATCTTTCTGTTACTTCCGCGTAGACAAAAAGCCTGTGTGTTAAGACCCGCCTCCGCATTGTGTACAATAATCAAGAGAACAACTATATGAAACACTGAACCGGAAAGGAGTCAAGAAAATGGATTTTATTTCAGTATTCACCCACTCGTCAGGAAGTATGTTTTTCAACAGCATTATCACGTTTTTACAAGAAACTGGACTCATTGATAGGATATAGATGAACTCTGTGTGACTTCAGTTGGTGGCGGAAATGCTCCACAAGACCGCAATCCGCCAATAAAATAGAAGAAGAAGACCCGCCTCGGCAGACTTGATTGGCTCTCTAACTTCTCAGGAAACGCTGTGTTTTGTGTGATTGGATGGTTGACGTCGCGGGTTTTGAATGACATGTAGTGATACGTAACGAGGACATATGCAGCGGGTAAGCTTGGCGAAGTGCCTCAATTTTGATTATGATTTTTGGTTACCAAACACACGATTACCGTAATATCTTGTGTGTTAGTTCACACTATATGGTAGTCGAGATAAAACGGCTTTATAAGGCGGAAGAGTAGACACGTCTGCTAGCTAACTGCAGTGGTGCTAGTTACTGGTCAGCTAGTTGTCTCCAGTGCTTCTCATCGGGTCACTTTTAGGTAATAGGTGACTTGTGGTATGTCGCCTGCCATTGCCAGCGAACGAATGTGCATGGGTTTAATCTTGCCAATTTAACTTGCGCCTGTCCGTATTAACACTTTATACACATATCTTGTCAGGTGAAGTACAGGTGCATCTAAAAAAATTTGAATATCGTGGAAAAGTTCATTTATTTCCGTAATTTAATTCAAAAAGTGAAACGTTCATATATTCTAGATGCATTACACAGAAAGTGAAATAATTGAAGCCTTTTTTTTGTTTAAATCTTGATGATTACGGCTTACAGCTCATGAAAATCAAAAATCCAGTATCTCAAAATATTACAATATTACATAAGACCAATCAAAAAAAGGATTTATAATACTGATATGTCAACCTTCTGAAAAGTATGTTCATTAATGCACTCAATACTTGGATACGCAGCCCAGCTTGCTCAGTTGGTAGAGCATGAGCCTCTCCATCTCAGGGTTGTGGGTTCAAGCTCCATGTTGGGCACTAACATTGGCATGGCAGGGGGGCCTAGTACAGTAGTTGTTGTGACCATCCCATATGTGGGTGTAAGGTGTATATTGTTAGGAAGTAAATGGCATGGTTGTTTAATATGTAGCCAGTGTAGCCCAACCATATACCATGCTGTTCAAAGTAGAACTCATTGGCCCATTAAAAGAAGAAAAGGGAAAGCAAATTCATCTCTCAGACTGAATTTTAAACATTCAAGATGCAATATCTTAAATGTAGATGAGAATTTATGATTTCAAGGCATATCCATAGCTAGTTTTAGGACACTATTGATATTACAGATAATGTGTCAATTAATGGTGATCTCATAGCATTAATTGACGCATTATATGTGATGCTGAAGTGCAAAAGCTGTTCACAGTTTCCCCTGCTCCCTTTCTTTTTCTCCTCTCTTCCGCTCCCTCCTATGTCTCTTCCAAGATACATCCTGGTAGGAGACGAGTTGTTATGAAGGAGAAGAGGAATTGAGCTGTAGTGAAACATTTTGGGATACACCATATGGATTCTTCATGTTCTAATAAGATAAGATGAACTTTATTGATCCTCACAGAAGAGTATAGGGTCATTGCAACAGCAACGAATAGGATGTAGACGGCAATACAATGGCTAATATCATTGAAGATTAAAGATGCGCTGTCCTCATCATGTTAGGACATAGTTCCTATTGGCTAGGAAGAATTCTAGGTGTGTTGACTATTGACAGATTTACAGGTTTTTGCAGTTAAAATATTTACACATTTACAGTTGAGTGCAAGAGCATATATGGAGAATGTGCAAATGTTTTATGACCAGAGTGTCTTATTGTGCGTTCCTTTCTCCGTCTCCCAGTAGATGCAGGCGGTTCCCAAATTGAGTAGAGCAGTGGTGCGTGTGAGGAGAGTGGCAGCTCAGGTCATCAAAGCAACCATGGCGGCGAACCAGCAGTGCTCCAGTCTGTCCTCTACAGCGAAGGGCGAATCGCCCACTGCCGCCATTCTCATCATAGCAGATGAGATACTCAAGGTGGGATAGGAGGTGATTCAGTGTTGATAGATATTTATTGTTTGTGCCACCTTCACACTGTACCTGTGTGATTGACAGCATCCTACAGGCCTTGAAAATCCTTGAACGTTTGTGGATTTGAGAAAAATAATAAGTCCTTTAAAAGGTTTTGTAAATGAATGGATGGCCTTGAAAGTACTTGATTTTAAGTCATTGATAAATCCTTGAATTTGATGTCCAAGTGAGTGTGGGAACCCTGGGTTGAAGAGCTAATGGAGCATCTCTTCTCACCCTCTGTCTCTCAGGGTCACACAGTGGACACCAACAGTGCCTTTCTGTCACGAGCACTGAGGAAGCTGGGAGTGTCTGTGCAGCGCATAACAGTCATACCAGATGTACAGGAGGTGATTGCCAAAGAGGTGGCCCTCCTCTCGCCTCAGTATACACACCTCATCACCACAGGGGGCGTAGGCCCCACCCATGACGATGTCACCTTTGAGAGCATTGCCATGGCGTTCCAGGAGGAGTTACATCTCCACCCTGAGCTAAGCCGGCTGGTTGAGGAATTCTTTGGGGTGGTGGATAAGGACAGTGCCGCTATGAAGCTGGCCATGGTGCCTCGCTCAGCCAAACTGAACTATGGAATAGACCCTCAGACTGGCCAGCCTCTTCGCTACCCACTGGTGAGTGACCTCAGGACCGGGAGCATTAGCTCACTTCCTACATCGAACTTCATTCATCACATGCACCGGACCATGTTATCATAGAACACTAAATGCCCATTCACATCAAGAACGATAACTATAAACTAGAACAATACATTGTTGCTTAAGCATTCACACTCCCAACGATGTCTGTGATAAGATCCTCAGCAAATTAAGCTGCAGTGAGTTTTATCGTTGTCTCTGCATCCAAAAAATCACTGTGTGAGATCGAAATCTTTTTGTAGTTAACTTTATAATTATCCTTCTTAAATTAGATCAGATTATACCCAGTCTATGATGAGTCAGCACCCTCCACTGATGTCCCAAAAGTCTGTTATGTTGTGCATTACCTCCTCAGTAGGCCTTTTCAGTATTTTATCAGTGTTAACAAATCGTATAGTTGACCAAATTTCCTGTAAGGTCAATACTGAAAGTGACAGAATGTTCTATTGTTTCCTGGGCTTGTTCAAGTAGACATCAGAATACTACATCAACTACTAACCAGATACAGGAGGGTAAAAAAACTTCTCTCCATAATGCTGTGCAGAATGAATGATGGTTAAATTGACCATTCACAGAAAACAACAGTGTAAGGCATAGACGTCATGCAATCATTCAGGCTTCAGTAGAACATAGTATGTTGAAATTCACATATAAACATGTTGATATTTTTCACTCTCTGTGTGCCATAGTATGTAGTATGTACAGTACTCACTTAACTATTGTATATTTACTGAACATGTGTTTGTCCTCTTGTCCCAGGTCAGCGTGCGTAACGTGTATATCTTTCCCGGGATCCCAACTCTGATGGAGAGGGCCTTTAATGGGCTGGAGCACCTGTTTGGTGGCTCAGGGACCACCTTTCACGCACATGAGGTAACACCATGACCATGCCTAACATGTACAAATCCTTTTAAATACCTTGTTTTCATAGAGCCGCAGTGGAAAGCAGTTTTGTGAGCTGACCTCTTTATCATTGCGGTAGGTGTTTGTGGACGCAGACGAAGCAGACATCGCCCCTGTGCTGACCAGACTGCAGGCGGGCTGGGGCCGGAGGGTGGCGCTAGGCTCCTACCCTGACTGGATGAGTAACTATCACAGAGTCAGGCTGGTCCTGGACTCAGACAGTCAGGAGGAGGTGGACAAAGCCCGGGCACAGCTGCTGGACGAGCTGCCCAAGGGCAGCGTGGTGCCCTTAGTCACTGATCCGGTGTCCATCGCTCCTGCGGAGGTGTACACACTGGCCAACAGCGGTGAGGGGGAGAGGGAGGGCAGAGGGAGGTGGGAGAGTTGATTTGGGGAAGATGGATAAATCATATCAAATTAATTTAAAGTGAATTTTGCACAGAACTGCCGTACACTTTACACAGACATTGAGAACAATAAAGCAAGCAAAGAGGTTAAAGTAATGATAATTGTAAAATCACAATAGATCATGCGAAAAGAACGAAATAGAACAACAACAAATATGAGACAATTAAAAGACAAGCAAATATTTTGACTTTGAATTGGACACAGAAACAAGGGATCTTTTATATCATACCCAACTAATTTCGGCTACATTTCCCATAAAACTTCCAGTCAATGTTAATTTCATTTCCCACAGGCACACCGTTGGGTGACAAAGTATTGTCTGCGCTGAAAACAATAGAGACTGCACTGGATCAGTATTCGACAGAGGAGGTCTGTGTTGGCTTCAACGGAGGCAAGGACTGCACAGCACTGCTGCATCTTTACTATGCAGCGCTGAAACGGTAACGGGAGAGGATGAACGGAGGAGATCAGACAATTAGACCGTCTTGGGGTGGGAATGATTTAATGAGGACAAAATAAATGACCTGAGAGATTGGAGATGAAAGGGAGATTCAGAGGAAGAGGTAAATTAAGAACATAACAATGTAGAGTGGGATATATCATAGTAAGAAGAGAGTGGGGAAGAAAACGAGGTAGAGAGCAGCAGCCAGATAGAACAGAGAAAAACAAGTCTTTCAAGAAGACAGACTGGACAAAGACTTCTCCTGTTACTTTGTCTTGACCTATATTGGACAGATACTGGGAGATATAACAATAATGAGAGTGTTATCTAATCTTTTCCTTTTATCCTTTTCTTTATCTCCCCGTCTCTCTCTTCCTCCCACGCAGGCGGTATCCAGATGGTAAAGACAAGGTGAAGGCTCTGTACATCCGCATTGTCTCTCCATTCCCAGAAATGGAGCGATTTCTCCAGGACACTATCAAGCGGTGAGCCATCGGTCTATCCTGAACTGTTTAGGGACTGGATTTTTGGTTTGAAAAGAATATTTACAAAGACTTGAAAGTATAGCTGCACACTCACAGCTCTAATCTGAATCTTCATTTATACACACGTTTCAGGGGCTTGTCTGGAATCCTTGGTATTAGTGAAGATTCATTTAGTATATTTCCACTTTGCACTTCACGATGTTAGCAGGCACATCACTAATTCAAGTGGGCGTTTGTTTCTTTCTGAGAAGAATATTTTGGAATACAGTGCTCAGAAAGTGTCCATCCACTCTCCATGTTACAACTCTGCGGTTCATTATTTGGCAATGTGTCTCCCACAGATATGACCTGGAGCTGTTCTCTGTGGAGGGCAGTATTCGGCAGGCACTGATCGAGGTGCAGGAGAGGAGGCCGGAGCTGAGAGCAGTACTGATGGGGACCAGGAGGAGTGACCCCTACTCACACACACTCACACCCATGTGTCCCACTGACCCTGGTTGGCCAGACTACATGAGAGTCAACCCACTACTGGTGAGACTCACACACACACACACACACACACACAAACACACACTTTTAATGTTTTAGTGTTTCCCCTATATTTTTTTCTAATTGCGGTGGTTGGAAGCACAAAGCCATATAATGTAGTTGGATTCAGGGGCATTCTCCTTCTAGAAGAAAATGTTTATAAAAAAAAAATCAAAATCTGTTATTAAGAAAAATTACTGCTAGGAAATATGACTGAAACTCAGAATTGATTGATTGATTGATTTTATTTTATTCGATAATCTTTAAAAGTAAATAAACATATGCATCTGAAGCAAGCTTCTCATACACATTTTAAAAACTATCAAGACACAATAAAGATAATATCTTATTTCCATTGTGGTCCTTTTTATAAGGGGGTGTGTGTGGGTAGGCAGCAGGTGAAAACTGTTCTGAGCAGCATAAATTACAACACAACATCCTTAACAACAATCAACACATAACTTAATCCAGTGTCAGCACCTAAAATACCATAGAAGGCCATTGTGCCCACTGGTTAGACATATTTCATCATCATCACCATCATAACATCATCATCAAAAACAACATATAATACAGATGATGATTTATACAGTAAGGTACATACACAGCCTGGTTCTATTTAAAAGTCACAAGAATACATCTAAGATTAAGTCGACTTTATTTCTATGTGAAAAATATATATAATCAAAACAAAGTACTTTAGCCAAAACAAAGGCTAAAGTAAAGCTACAGTAGATTTGTTGCTGGGAGATAAATGTATTTTTGGCTGGTATTACAGATCTGTTTCCACAGCTCTAGCCAAGCGATTTCCCCTCATTACACTTAACATTATTCGACATGTTGACTTGAGTTTTAGAGTGATCATGATGGCTAGCTAACGTCAGCATAAGTCTGCCTCTGGTGTTGTTGCTTCTCACATGCTTGGTCTGACTGAAGAGCTGAGATGATGAGGAAACACACTGCCTGTATCCGCCTGCCTCTTTACTTAATGAGACCGTTTAGAGTAAAAATTAAAGTAATTATTCTTTATTCTTTATTCTTTATTTATATATTTTCTAATTCAAAATGAGCTTTATTGGCACAAATCGAATAGAAACTAGTTTTGCCAAAGCATATTGTGATATCACATCAAAAATAAATAAATACAATGTTAAAACATGTACAATGTTCCAGTACTAACTGTAATGAGGGCAGTAGTAGTAACAGAAACTCATTGGATACAATAGATACTTAATAAAACACTCAATGCACTATGTTCAGTAAATATAAGACATAAATTCATTTATTTATATATTGCAAATATTTGTGGCATGGCGGGTAATGCTCTTACGAGGCGGGCCGCTATGATAGAATACATAGGGGAAACACTGGTATGCGTACCAGTCTGCCTTGATTCATTTCCCTGTCCTCTATCCCTCTACAGGACTGGACGTATCATGACATCTGGTCATTCTTGCGGACCTTATATGTGCCCTACTGTATTCTCTATGATAAAGGGTAAGACCACATCCCTCCACTCTCTCAATTTTTTGTATCCTCCTTTTATTTGGACTTGAACAACATCGCAACATCGCAGCAGCTACATTGTAGAATTCTTACTTCATGTGTGTTTGTTCCTCTTGTTGCTCTTTTCCTTTGGCCTCTGACCGGCCTGGAAACCTCTGTGTCGACTGACAGGTACACCTCATTGGGCAGTATGGACAACACCTGTCGAAACACGTCCCTCCAGACGGTGGACGGGAGGGGTGTGACGCGGTACAAGCCAGCCTACCAGCTGGAGAACGAGGAAGAGGAGCGCAACTCTCGTGCCTGATGTCGTCACTTCCCTCTGTGTCGCCTGTCGCTGATGGAGGCAGAATTTGCCTTCACAGATCCAGGATCATCTCTTCCCTCCAGTTAACTATTAGTGGGAAACGTAAAGCTGATGGACCATTTTAACCACAGGAGAAAAGAGGAAATACAGTGAATGTTTGCAAAAGAGACCCAACGCCAGTCTGAGATTGTGTCTGAGAGATTGTGAAGGGTGTGTGTGTGTGTGTGTGTGTGTGTGTGTACATGTGAGTCTCAGTCTGAAGTAATGGCTCCCTGTGGTGTTCAATAAAACATCAATCTGTCACCTGTTTCTATGGTTTTGTTGATACTAGCCTATTTTAAGATGCATCTCACAAGCAGATGGCAGTCTGTAGTCGTAACAATTTAGTTGTTGCTTCAGATTATTCATGAATCCATTTATCTTATTTATAAATCCAATAAGAACAAGCTGTCCAGAAAGACGGTGTGTGTGGAAATATAAAGGTCATTAATGTGAATACGTTTTCTGTCAAGGAGTTTAGAGTCTCATTGTGTGGAGGCATGGACAGACCTCTGAAGGTCAACCAGCACACTCATATTGATGAACCTTTTTCCACAGTGCATGTCCATGTTGTAGACTCTCCAGTAGCCCAGCATCTTACCCATCAGGGAAATGTCGACCCTGCTGCAGTTCTCGTTGCTGACCTCACGGGCGCGTTGTTCTCACGTTTTCCGCTCAGCGCCGTGATTACAATAAATTACCTTCTCTGTTTTCAGACATGATTGAATCCAGACTCATCGATCCGCCCCTCCGTCTCCCCGCCTGGAGATTAGTCAACACCGCGCAGCGTGGATCGATACCGGCCGATCTAATAAAGCGGGTCGCTTACGAGGCCACCGCGGAGCCGCACACACTGTTACACCAGCAATCCCCATCTCTCCCCCCTGCCTCCATGCCTCCTAACCGGGCTGTCCGGGCTCCACGGCTCGCTTGATTTATTCATAATAACAGCAATAAAAGGAGCGATGAAAAGAAGCTTCATAATCAGAGCAAAATGTAATGGAGTGTGTTTGGATGGCGGAATAAACAGACCGGGACATTGTCTGGAATTATGATGTAGTCCTGTGAAAAATCACTATAACAGTCCTATGATGTTCCCGTAGAGACTTAACGTGTGTTTATGGTGCTCAAGTGTGAGTTTATAGTAACCTTGTCGTACTTAAAGGTATTTTTCTCTCATAGTATCAGTGTAATATTTCTATAGGGACTTATAGTTTGTATTGTTTGTGTAGTAGCCTATCCTAAAATAAATTGTAGGATTACTATAGTTCATTTGTTCCAATATCTTCTTATATATTCCTATAATGTTCCTTATATGTGAAGTATTTAAATACGTTTTCTCTCCTATTACAGCATCACTGTAATGTGCCTATATTATTCCAATAGGGACTTACAGTATAGTTGTGTTGTGACATTTGAAAGGTGTAATAGGATTACTATTAATTATTTTGATCCAATATCTTCCACATTTTCTTTTTCATCCCCTTTCAGTTCTCACTCCATCATTCTCACTCAACTTTTACCCCTATGTGTGTCACTCTGTCCAGTCACTATCCAGACATCAGACCACTTCTCATTATGTTGCACTATGACCCTGGATTTATTTCCAGTTCTTATTCTGCCTTTCAAAATGATGTTATGAGGAACAGCTGGAAAACTGGATTGGAAAAACTATCAAAGTCTGGGGTGTCTAGTAGGGAGAAGACGGGGTACTGACCCAGGGCCCCAAGCTGAGGGAGGGCTGATGGACTAAAATGCCTTTTGTGGTCCTCAATTGTGCATTTATGCATATTTTAGACTTTTATTTCACACTGCTCTGATTCTGAAACAGGGTTTGGTTGAAATCTACAAAACCGCAAAAAAAACAACTCTCATAAATCTGATACAGCAACTCTTGTGTCTTCTGAGACAAACTGGAACAAGCAGGAATAATATTTGGGAAGGTCTTTCCTGTGCAGACAAACACAATTGTCCTCCCTAGACAGATTTAGAACAAGTGACTACCTGGTTAGACAAGGTAACAACTGATTAGCACTATCAGGGTAACACCCCAAACCCATCATTTCAATTAGGGATGTGTCCGGTAATTGATCAGTAAATTAATGTGTGCAGGTGTGTTTGAGTTGTGGGTGGGTAGATACAGATGTTTGTCATAGATGGAATAATGGTGGTGTGGGGATGAGAGGAAGGTGGAG
>OMLI01033227.1:0-12206 GCA_900302605.1 Rondeletia loricata
ACAGCAGTGTGTGACCACGCTGGTGACCAGCATGAGGAGGAGGTGCCAGGCTGTTGTGGCTGGGTATGGTTCTTCCACACGCTACTGAGGCTCCTGACTGTTTGTTAAATTTATAAATTGTAAAATTGCCAATATGTCTTGTTTCTTCCTTGTTACTGATAGACTTCAATCATCCAATCCACCAAACAACACCAAACAAGAGTCAATAGCAACAGCAGAATAAGCTATTTGCACACTAGCTAACATACCTAGTAGAAGCTAGCATTAGTATTGGCTAGTAGCTGCATGTTAACATTTCTTTAAATTACCCTGCTGGCTAGTTACCCAGCTAACACATCCAAAAAAACAACTGTATGTTTAGGTTAACTGAGCTGACTCAAGCTAACTCGTAGTGTCAGTGAGTAGAGACTAGGACCAGCAGGTAGGGCTAGGGCTAAAGACAAGACAGTTTACTATGGCACAGTAACCTAAATTTGGAATCAAATCTACCTTATCAGACTATTCACTTTTATTTATAACATTACTGAATAGATCTATACCCACACCACAACAGTCCTTTTTCAGATATCTCTCTTTCTAGCCATTAGGCTATTTGCGCACAGTTGTCCAGTGGACCTCCATGATGGTGCCAGCTGTTGTGTGAGATTTGTGACGCAACTGCAAGGCCTCTATAGTTTGACAAAGTACCTGGATGACACTGTGTTATACCTAAGAAGAAGAGGAGGGAAACACTGTAGCTTGAGCTGTAACAGTACGAACATTTCCACCACCATGTTCAGACAATAATGCCATTTTGTTGTTTGAGGGAATGACAGGCTATAGCCCCTACTATCCCCCACTATTTGGAATAGGCCTAATGAAGTGTTCCATTTCACTTTGTTAGACTCCATTAAATACAATATTAATTAGCACATCTTGATGCAATTCCATAGTATTGATATGATGAGTTTTGATGCCAGCCCTAACCCCAATACTGTACCAGCACGTAAAAAATTTTTTTAAAACAGCAGGAGAGCAGACTATTATGAGCATCTTTCACAAACACTTCCTTATTATGAATTTTTCTCTGCCTTTGACAGACTTTATTGTGCATTTTACTGTACTACACATGACTTGTACATTCTCATGATTAGGTTTTTGGCACTGGAAGAGGCTGTCACTATCTCCAAACAATATGAATGTGTGCTGTTTGTCACTGTACACTGCATCTGAGCCCAGGCCGTTTCTCGGGGGTGTTTTCCCATTTATGACAGGGTTTATGCTCTCTCTCTCTGTCTCTCTTCCTCCTTCTCTGTCTCCTGCTCTTTCTATTTCTTTAATATATGTCCTGACTTGCGGGCACTTCCTCATTATTCCTATCTTGATATCTGCCACTGTTAATGAGCGGAGGGACTAGAGTTGCGGAGTTTGAGCGTTTGGATTAATGTGTGCGCTGCAGCGGGGAAGTTTGGGAATAGAGTGTGCTCTCACAGTTCATTACTGTGGATATATGACATTTTAAGGCTGTGAGACGCCAGGCTAATGATGCTCCATGGTAAACACTGGAGACTGCCAGCCACTGCACCTGAGAATGTTCCTCTAATAGCAGGGATGTTAACAGGTCCACTTCCTCTGCACCCAGTCATCCTATAGCAAACCTTCCTCATCCTCTTCATTAATTGATAAAGGACAGCATTGAAGTGCTCTACACAGATACATACAGAGTGACGTAAAAGGTAAGAATTGATAAAGTTGTCATGTGGGCCATGTGGGTCTTACGGGGAAAAAAAGGTGTTTCCATTCACCTCTTTGTTTCATATGCGTTTTAGATATGATTTTTTTTATTCGCAGTATTAATTTGGCCACGCAAACACAAAATGGGCTGTGAGGGGTTAGTTGAAAGGCATTGATCAACTCAGGCCTGAGAGCGACCTTTTTTATTTGAAGTAATGTCATTGTGCAAATGGAGGTCATATTTCAACTTTATCGAGTCCTGCCCCATCGGTGCGGCAGCAACAAGGAGTCAGCAAAAAACACCTTCGGGTTGCAAACCGAACCTCTCTTTTGGGGATAAAATATGCCATCCAAACACAGGAAGTATTTATCAGGCCTCAAATTGATAGTGTCAACAGCCCAACCCCAGCCTAGCCCAGCAGCACAACCCAACCACTTCACATGTGTAGCTAACCCAATATAACTCAGGCCTCTGTCACAAAAAGCCTATACTTGAGCAGGAGACAAATTATGCTTTGATTTGAAACGGACCATTTCCTTAAATACCTGTATTCCTAATGAGTCCACCCCACCCCCCGCCTTTCTCTCGCTCTCTGCTTGTCTTGCTATTAGTGTCCAGGGAGCTAGCGGCGAGCTGCCCGACTGCCTGGCTTGCTGAGTGATTAACTAAGGCTTGAGGCTGACAGGCCAGCTACCCCTGATAAGAGGCAGGAGGGGGATAATGTGGGGCTCTGTTTAACAAGGTTGTGAGGAGGAGTGGGGGAGAGAGAGTAGGGGACTGGTTAGGGAAGGAGCAGTGAGGAGGAGAAAATGGGGGAGTGAGAGGGAAAGCAGAGATGATAGAGAGGAGAACAAATGAACAGAGTGAATGGGGGGTGAGAGAAAGGGATGGCGAGGAGGAAGGGATACGTTGGGGGAGTGAATAGAGGGGGCGGAGAAGGATGGGAAAGGGGGGAGAGAAGGGATGGAGAGGAGGAAACAAGGCCGTGAGGATGAGACAACAGAGACAGAATAACTGCCAAGTGGGTGAGGAAGGAGAGAGAGGGCAGAGAAGACAGGGGGGAGATGAAGAGGATGAGAGAACGGGGGGAATGGATAAGGCAATGAAGAAACGGATGATGGAGCATCAGTAGAAGTTGATAGGGGGAGGGAAATTGTGAAAAGTGGAGGAGGCGCTGGGAGGGAGAAGCGACACACACGACTGCAGGTGGGAGTCCCTTGTGAGATAACAGTTAAGTCTACGTAGTGATAGGGGCTCAAGCAAAACGAATGATCTCGGCCAATTGAGAATAGGCCATCTGAGACTCGCTTATATCTAATGGATGGTGCAGTAGGCTGTGCAGGTGTTTCAGATAGGCTTTTGAGAACTTCTCCCTTAAGCCCTCCTAAGTATAGCGTTGGCATAGAGATCGTCTGAATCATACATCTATAGGTAGCTCGGCTTTTGTTGTCTTTGCCAAGCCGGTGACTGTTGTGAATCAAACTGACAGCCATGGGTTGAAGTCCATGAAGCACTGATGGGAGGGGACAGTTTTAGAAATGATTCTGCTGTGAATGTGGAATTGAGAGTGAAAACAGCTTCATTAGCACAATGGAGGAGCGGTTCATTACAACAGACAAAAACGGATATGCGTTTGATATCTGTTGACATAAACACATCATTTTTCTATGAACACATACTTTTTTTTTTTTAAAGATCCCCTTGAGGCTTTTTAATTGACGTCAAATAAACAAGATGCAGCAATTAAAATATTCCATTTATAACTTCTCAAGGCACCCTTTTATACAATTTGGATGTGAATGCAAAAGGCTTTGGTCAAGAAAAGATGAGTGTTACTGTGCGAGTAATTTTTGTCAACCATTACATATTTACTGCAAATAAAGAACCCTGCAAATCACACAGATGGTTTTTTTCCTCCTGAAAAGCCTGGAGAAATCCCACAATTTTGGTGGCAATAACTTCTGAAAAATTCTGAGGGGACCGATAAGATTCAGGATTGGAGTAGCGGCACATTAATTTTATTTTCCGTATGAAATCACGATGGCAGCATTTTCCCCCTAGAAAGTGCTTGGCTCCGCATTTTGTCACCTTATTAGTGTCTTCCTGTCCTGCTACTGCTGTAGGTACTTTCCATATATGACAATCTGACAAGCTGTGAAAAGCCACTGGGCACTTTTAGGTGAAAAAATGTCAATGAAGAGCAATGGCAACTATGTTGAAAAAATAGTAACTCGTACACTTAGTAAAGCATATTGGGGCCGTATGTTCTGCCATACCTCAATACCCCTGGTTATTGTAAGTTCTATAATTAATGTGTAGATGGATAATAAAGACTGTATCCACTGACAATATCCCCAGGAGGAGAAAGCTCTGTTAAATTCATATTTCAAGTCTCTGGAGTAATATGGAAAAAAGTCAGTTACATTTTGGAATGTTAATGTGTGTAATGTGTGTTTGACAATGCATTTGTCTTTTGCCTTTCTGTTTGAGAAAAAAGGGAGCCAGAGGCACGTACAGTATACACACACACACACACACACACACACATTTCTTGTTCCGTTTTAATGAAAAATTTTTTATCAGCCATTCTCCTTCTTTTCTCCCCTAAAGTAAGAACCATACCAGCATGGAGGCATGAACAACTTCAGAGGAAGTCTAGTGAGGAAAAATGTGGGAAGGGTAATTCACCAATTGGGGTCAAAATACTGCAACCTGTCATTTTCCATCTCAGCTAGTCTACTCACGTTGTCCTTTGAAGTCCTCTCAGAGGCATTAAATCACGATTAATTAACATAATAGAAATGTTAATGGCGGAAGCACAAATCACAACATCAGCCAAGCATCACAAATCACAACACACAAACAAGGACAAGCATTGATAAGAAAAAAGCTGTTGAGACGGAGAAAGAGTGAGAAAGTGAAACGCAAAACACTCTTGTTCTTTGGTGGTGAATATTCATTAAGGAATATTGATTGCAAATACACCTACATCTAAACAGAGGCAGTGTTGGAAGATGCGCGTTTATTCATGGGCTTTATCACATCCATGGCTGTACCCAGTGAGACTGACATGTATGCCTTTGCACAGTGCAGCCAATTATTTCCCTCTCCAAGCAAGTACTGCTGTGCTGACTCTCAAATACTGACACATTCGGCAACAGAGTTTGAAGAATATCCCCCCCCCCCTTCAGCTTCACATACTCTAAAGTTACTCTTGGCACAAAAATAAATGAAAAAAATGCTACTTTGTAATCCACTTATTTCAATCAGACATGCATTGAGCTCTCTGGAGCTTTTATAATAGGTTAAAGAAGAACAATCATCTTATTTATCCTTTTGTCCTTGTTGCTGCAAATGCCCCGAGGAGAAACACGAGGTAGCGGTTGTGCAAAAGCATAGTTCAGAGATCAGAGATGCAGATGACAAAGCAGCTGCAGATCACGCTCAGGGGACCAGACTCGCTCCCTTCTGTATTCCTCCATCACATGCAGAAATAACATGTTCGCATAAATCTCAACGTAGCGCCGATTACTACCCACATAAACACTTCAAATCAACCTTTTGCACTTTTCATAGTAAACCGTTTAAAACGCAGTCGACGTGGTCTGACGGGAAAAGGCCTCGCCTGCCACTGTACTGCGTCGCTCCCTTTTACACATAATCAGAGAACCGCCGAATCCGCCCGACTAATCATCTGAAAGATGGCGGGCTCTTGAAAAGCGATGATCAGGTGATAGGTGGTTTTGCCTTCGCCGAGTTTGATCTGTTTTGCTTGAGGGGGTCCCAGGAAGATCTGAGAACTCCCAGCTTTATCTCTTTCAGTTTTTTGTTAATAGTAATAAACCATAAACACACCCACACATGTAAACACACAAACACATACGTATGTATGCACATGAAGCCTGCAGAAACACACATATACTGTACAAAGCAAATGCATGACAGACTTTTTTAATACTGTGCATATTGTGTTACTTCGAAATCAGTTTGCTCCTTTCTTTCTCACTATAAAAAAACTTTCAATATATTTTCACTGACGTCATTTCATTTGTCTTAGAGATACATAAATGGCATTGCTTCCTCTCCTTGTGAGGCGAAGGCAAGGCCAGGCAGAAGAAGCCTGTTCTGCATATCAGCCAGCACACTACAATTAGGAGGGAAAAAACTGTGACAAGCTGTCGCTGTTTTTCCTTCACCCCCTACCACAACACACAGCGTGATCCACTGGCTGGCTGCTCTAGTCAGACTAAATGCTGAATTTATGAGTCTTTAAATGAATACTTCAGGGAGGGAGGATTTACGTCCTGCTGTGGTGATTTAAAGCATTTTTGTGTAACATTTGTTCAGAGAAGATCACACTGAATATTTATGATTTGTCTTAATTTGTAGAGAGAGACACAAAACTTTATGAAACACTTTAAAGAGACTACAAGACAAGACTATAAGATTGTTGAACACTCTTGTTTGCCCTTGCCAATTGTCATAAATACGTTGTCCACAGACTAAAATTTAACGGTTGACTGTATTGGTGTGTTGCACTGTGAACCAAATTTGATGGATTGATTACTTTATATAAGGTTTTAAACACTTCGTGTGCTATATCAAAAATTACCGACCATTTGACGCTCACATGGAGGAAATATTATTATTAATTTTTTTATGGAGCATCATGTTCAGTGCTATCAGCTGATCGGCTATCAGCTGACTCTCAATCACCAATCACATTCAAACAAGTCAATGAGGCGGTCTTTATAATCTGTTCACACTGCTGATCATTCATGCCACTGCTGCTGTTGACCCAAGTCGCTCCAAAAACTCAGGATGCTTGCGCAAGCTATCTCTGAATTATGTCTGGTTTTATGTTGGTTTTCATATTATTGAATGATATATGTCTACTATGTTTTGGGTTTTTTATTGTGCTCCCCGCAGAATCTCTCGCATGATCCTTGGATTCATTTGGGGAGTATCCTCAAGAGCAGAGCCTTTTCCGCCAAATACAACTATATAACCATTTGTGCTATAAATGGTCCAAACTCCTTTGACGTAAGTGTCTCTGACTGATTTTTTTTTTTTTGGGGATCATGAAACATCCACTCCCTTTTAGAGAAAGAGAGCTGAGTTGATAGTGACTGTGTAGCATGAAATAGAAACCCATACATAAGGAGTCAAAATACAGGAATGGTTTCACAGACAGGTACAAAAGGCCACATAAGCACTGAGGCACCCTGGGATTTATATTTTAATGCAATCTCCCAATTATTTGACCTCAAGGTCCTTTAGCACACAGGAATACAAATGATGGGGAGAGAGCAATCAAAAGTACAGCCTTTATTTTCTTCTCTTTCGGGGTCGCAGTCAGCTTACACTAAACACTCAGATTTCTTGTGAACTACTCTGGCTCATCAGCAACTCCCCTCTACCTACTGATGCAGACCAAGGAAGACATACAGGGGGGAGCTAATGGGGTTCAGGTCCCACTCATTTGGTGTTTATCAAATCCAAGAACTCCAAGTCGATACCTGTGTCCTTGCGGAGAATGAACCTCCCAAGCTGTCTTGGAGAGAAGGAACTTATCAAGAATGCAAGAACAGAGCATCCTTACAGTTTGAGATGGGCTGTGTGCTTGATGTCGCGCCATCAATTAAGACACACGTGTTCATTTTCCCAACTGTTTCAACCCATTCTGTACTATAGACTATAAACTACTATACTATAGACGGTCCTAGAGACTATAGTACTGTTTGGACGTGATGTGTTGTTCTCACAATTAATCTCGGAGCTCCCCATTCGTTCTCATCGGCCAAGTCACCATCCAATGCATTCCCGGTTCACAAGCATTTACCAATACACAGGATTTGATGTTGCAATCCTTTGTGCCAAAATCCAAGGTGAGCATTCATACAGAAGCCAAATTCAGATGTCAAAAGAATGACCAATCCACAAATGGTGACTATAGAGGACATCAGGCTATGTCATCATAAATCTACCGGACCATCAGACAGGCAGCACCATTCACCAGCCACCTAATCTAAATGTTACAGGGTGTGTGAGTGCAGGTATGTCTCTGGGGTTATCAAGTGGGCACCTCCCATCACAGATGTTTGGTTGAATTAGGCCTATAATACCTCCAGAAGACCACCCACTCTCCACACCACATACAGCTACAGCTACACACCCTGTACCTATGCTCAAGCTTATCCCTAGTTCCCAACATTACTCAGTAGTTTTATAGCTTGCTATTGATCTCAACAGCAAAAAGTTAATGGGATGGCTGACACTTCTGGCTTGAAACAGCCTGCTCACCAGTTCAGAAACCAAATTGTATCACAAATTATAGGCTAAAGGGACGGCTAGCAATTATACCAAGACCTAAGATTAGTGTATCAGTACTCGCTCCGGCTGTACCATATCTATACTATCATGATAAATAACTCCTGTCTTAATCATAACATAGATATTCTTAGAGATTCACAGATATTTAAGTAAACTGCCGGGATCTTTAATCGTCCTCCATCCTCACGTTCTTTTGTTTTGCAATTGTACATTGGCCATTAGGTATTAAGTCAAACGCGTCATGGAGGACACAAGAACGCATATTGAGGAAGACCCCTACTGTCTCTTTCCCCCTCCTGACCCACGCCTGCTTCACCTCCTGCCAGAGGTGGGAGGTTACAACTACTGTAGTTATTGTACTGAAATAAAAAAAATTTGAATTAAAAGTCTGTACTTTAACCTAACTAATACTAATGAGTGTATGCAGGTTTTCATTCCAACCAAACACTCCACCAGGTGGTTTCACTGATTAGCACACCTTCAACCAGAGAGGAGGAACTAATCACTGAAATCACCTGCTGTAGTCTTTGGTTGGAACGAAAACCTGCAGACTCTCGGCCCTCCATCGCACTACTGTATGGTATCAAACGGTGATACAGAGTAGCAAAACAGACATTTATTACATGAAAACTTGCGGATTATTACTTTAACTACCTGGAGGGTTACAAAACCAGCAGTACTATGGGTCCCAAGGACCAGGACTGAAAGCCACTGCTCTACACTGCATTTAACATTGTCTATCACCGGGGCGGAATTCACCGGAAATCTGCTGGATTGCTTTATGGAACAAAGTTAGACGAGGGTGCTGTTCATCCAACATGGAGCTAAAGCTATCAGAGTTTCTCTCAAGAGAACCCAAAGAGAAAACAAACGCATGAGCCATGAGGGGGACGAGGGACAAGTAGCAACATCTTCTTTGCGACAGGAAGCAACACGGTTTATGGGAAACATGGTTTTAATTTTTAGATAAACTAGCCCTGCGTGAGATCGAGGTAAGCAATCAATTCGTACAAGCTCTGTTAGATACTGAGCTGTATGTTGTTATTTAAAAAGAACCTCCCCAAACGTAGGAATGATACTGACCAATCTATTCATTTGTAAGGACTACACCAACACAGATGGTCGGTTCATTGTGCTGGATCAATTTACATGCACTGAGTAAAATGTAACTAAAATATTGAACTATTTCAGGACTTGTTCCACCTCTTCTTGCTGCATACCAGTATTCCTTCTCTTGCCTGTCCATATTAAGTCATACCGGAGCGCAGAGTTGTCTTGCTAGGCTATCACTCACAACTTTGCTGCAGTGACCCGTTCCCCAGCAAGGAGAATGACGTAAAGAGTAGCATAGATGATTGCATGAGACTGCAGTCCACCCACCTTTAACTAATGACTTGGAAGTAATGGCCTGCACCAATTTTACATTTTTCATTGACAGGCCACATCACTGCCAACAGCAATATAGAGAAAATAGTCTGTGATAAAGGAAGAGACAGACAGAAAGGGAGGAGGAGTCAAGTATGAGATAAGTTATTTTGTTTGTGTGCTCTTTCTGTGAGGCTTTTATCTTAGAATCATTATCATTTGGTGTCATGCCAGACAGGGTTATAGTTTTGGACAGCAACCAACGTTTCTAGACTTTCATTTCAAATATGTCAAACATTCAAGTTTAAATTCAGGCAATAATATCCCATGCCAGGAAAACAACATTACTGGCATGTTGCACATCGTCATTGGGCTTGAGGGCATGTTATTTTTTCAACAGTGTGTACTTTCCTTCCAACTTTACATTGAAGAGCTGTGGTATATAAATAAAACATGCTCAACATTTCTCCCGGCACACTCCCAACACAATTTCTTCCCACATTTGCGCAGTGTGAATTCAGTATCCAAGACAGTGCACTGGTAACTATGCCTGAGGAATACAAACATACCAAGAGTCTATTAAGGTGTGTTTCACCCTTAGAGACATTCTGTTCATATTACCACTCCCATTTGGTCAGGCAGAAATAAAAGTCGTGGCTTTTGGCTACTTCAGATGCAAAACATAAACAAAGTTCTATTTGTTATAAGGCTAATTTACAGTCATCTTGTGCATGTTGTGTTTAGTTGTCTGCAGTTGTGGATTTATTTAATATTGTTCAGTCACGAGGGGGAAGGTTTTCAGAATTTCAGAACAATATTGTGCCCGAGACTGAAGCAGAAGCAAAAGCATGAAAAGAAGATGAAGAAAAATTTTGATATCGAGATAGACAAAGAGTAATACATATTTAATCACTCCTAAACTGGGGACACTGAATGCTGTTTACCATTTTCATTATGATTTACCTCATTACATGAGAAGATTACGAAACACCACCCTCAGAATTGGTTCTATGGGTTCTATTTATTGTACACAATGCACTCTTTTGAAACATGCCACTACACTTTCATTTGTGATGAAGCACTGTTTAGGGACTGCAGCAAAGATACAACTGTTTTTATTTTTATTTGCAGTTAAAAAATTTTATGTCATGCATTATTTACAGAATCTATATGAATTCCCACCAGATTATTTGTATTATTTATGAGTTACTTAATAGATTTGTTTTGCTTAACTGGGGCAGCATGTAGCACTACTAATACCACTGTGTTTTATCTTCTGCTTTAAAGCAAGTGTTTTATGTGTTTAACACTGAGTAGGAAATAGGATAGTAAAGCTGCCATTAAAAAAGCTTGCTTTTAGAAAGTGTTTGGCCAACAATCAGTCATTACTCTTCACAGACAGAGAATAAACTGGAGAGGACTATTGTTTAGAAGACAGATGGGGGTGAGCGCTACCTTGATTAATGGGAGTGAAGCAAGCAAAGGAAAATATACTCTATTTGATATGTTTGTCTTGTGCATGGCTACAAAAAAAAAGGTTGAGTGATGTTACATTATTATTGTAATCAAAACATTCTCCTAAATTCCATTTTAATTGTATTACTTGTTTTGATTCTGTCTCACTAGGTACATTTATATTTAGGCATTTCACTGTTATCCGGAGCAGCTTACAGTGAGTGACTGTTTTTTGATGTGCACTCACTGGATGTTACGGGGATCAAACCTGTGACCATCCAGTTACAGGACAAGCTCTCTCACCACTTGGTCAGCCTGCTGTTTAAGTTTAAATTGACGGTGACAGACAAAGGCAGGCTTAGCCATCAGTGTGGTATTACATTTATTTTCTCATATCACAAGTAATGGGCTAAAGCAAACCAAGGCATGTGAAGCGTAGACACACTTGTCAACTCAGTGAGAAACATGAATTCTACGTCCCCCTCGTCTAAATGACCAAAAAAGTCATTAATTGCTCCAGCTCCTCCTGCGCTCCCTGCAGGGGATCTGAGATGAAGGGAAATGAAAGCTCTGACAGGGTAGCTGTGCTTATTTGCTGTGTTGTTGTGTGTCTTGTAATGAAAAACCTTGGAAAGGACCTAAATTGATGGAAAGTAATTCATTTCGCTCCTCTAGTGGATGAAGCTTCATACTTTATTCAGGTCATCCACTTCAAGGACGATGAAACTGATCTAAAGGCAATCAAATGTAAGCCTCTGACAAGAAACAAGTCACTCAAAATCAACTTCATACTGTATGCAAATGCGAGACGGTAGCATTAAAATACTAACCTGGCTCTGCCAGATGATTGGTTTGTGTCACAAATCTTTGTTTCACAAATCCATCTGGTCACGCTCCATACTATTGGGTTGACTCCGGCCTGGTTCCGGGACGGACCAATCAGCATCCTATACAGGCGGGCTTTGCATGTCTATGTGGGCTTTGGGTGAGACGACAGCGCTTTCTGCAATGGCGGCAGCCACAGAAACAGAGGCTACCCAGCTAGCACTGAAGACTCAGCCCAAAACGTGAAATTCCCTGATACTCCAGATTAAATCAATACATTTGTTAAATTCCCTGTCTTTCTATGTCTGGAATGCATGCTTTTAAATTCCAACCACGGCCCTATTCCGGCGACCGGGAACTGATTTACTCGGCCCGAATCCGGAAGTCGGACCCGGCCCAGCGTAGATGCTGCAATAACATCAGATCAAATGTTTAACATTATGTATGTTATGTTACATAAACGTCTGACAACAGACAACATAGATGTTTATGTAACGTTAACATTAGGCTAAAG
>OMLI01033228.1:0-15230 GCA_900302605.1 Rondeletia loricata
ACATGCATGTCCACCATTGCCCTTGACCAAGGTATTGGCCTCAGAACTGGAGCTGGTCCTTGGCTATCTTAAACTCTGGCCAAGGGACAACAGTTGAAAATTAGCCATCTGGCTAACACTGGCACATTTACAGTGATGTTGATTAATGTGCATTGTCCCTCAAATAAATAAACCATAAATACAGCTAGTGCATTCTCCACCAGTCAGGCTTTAGGCATTTTTCTCTTGGAATTCTCCAAGACAAGAAGATGTGTACAGGTCAAGTGGTTGTCCGTGGAAACAGTACAAAATACTCACAATTTAAAATGTAAAATCAAACTTCTTATGTTTTTGGTCCGTACATGCTATACAGGATTCATTCTCAGAGTGCCGACATCTCTTTATTTCTCCTGCTATTTACAAAGGACATCTCTGCACCCGATTTAGTACTCAATTTGGACTAAGTAATATTAAAGATAGGCTACTGAATCCTTTTCTTACCCCACCTCTGTGCCCCTAAAGCTTTGTTGCTGGCTCTGACGGGAATATCTATGAGGGCCGAGGTTGGCACTGGCAAGGAGCTCACACCTACGGACACAACTCCAGAGGCTACGGGGTTTCCTTCATTGGTGACTACTCCTCCAGTCTGCCTTCCCAGCATTCCATGGGGCTGGTGAGAGACCACCTGGCGTCCTGCGCTGTTGGTGGCGGGCGACTGGAGGCCAACTTCACACTGCAAGGGCACAGACAGGTGGTCAACACTTCCTGTCCTGGGGATGCTCTCTACAATGAGATCAGAGGCTGGGAACACTTTGAGGTATGTGTGGGTATTACATCCTATGAGTATTATGTGTACATGGGTATTATATCACTGTAGTATTTTTTTTAAAGCTTTATTTTGAACTGTTTTTATTTTATTTCATTTTCATTTTTTTACAGGAGGTCAAAGAACGAAAACATCTGCTACACAAGAGGAAGAGGATCGGATAAAGCAAAGCTTGACACAATAAATATTTTGTCTTCTAAGTGCTGTTGCCATTTTCTTTCAAACACTGACTTATTTTAATGACATTTTAATGAAAGTTTTAGGATTACTATGAAAAGTAACCTAAATAATACAAACAGTTCCGTCTACGGCCAGTAGAGGGCGCCGAATGACCATGCAATGACCAGTGATCAGCCATTTTTTAATTTCCAGTATTTAGGGAATTTTGTTACAGAGAAGATTCAACTTGATAACGCGATCGTAGCATACAGGGGAATACAGCCACATATGTTATTTTAAAAAACATATTATTTAATTGTTTAGTTAATGTGTAATAGATGTTACCAATTGAACCTAATTTGGCACAATTCAAATATCATGCTCCAGCTAAATAATTGTAACCTCTCATATAAACAGACCTTATCAGTCTGACATGCCAACACTGTTCAATCTTAAAATTTTTCGCACATAAAAATTGTATCCTGATTTTAAACGTTTTAGAACAGACTTCATTTGGAATAAACAACCTTAAAAAAATAAAAAAATAAAAATAAAGCACCCACAAAAGTTGAGCTTGAACTTGTCCGTGCTGGGTTTGTGAAAACTCTTCTCCCCCTCCCCGTCGACGTTACGTACGCAGCCGTGGCGTGCCTGCAAGCCAAATAACATGGAGTCCTGTGTCTGGCATCTTCAAGGGATTCATGCAAAAACCTGAGCGCTGACAAAAGAGCAAGTTACCGGACGGGAACATCCAAAGCCCCTCTTTGCGTGCATCGTCTCTGGACGTGAAGCCTAAGCTCCGTTCTTCAGGTATGACGGACGGTGCATAAACAGCTAAGCCTTTCACTGCGATCCGCACGCCAGGCCGTTTCCAGTGAGTATTTGCATTCAAAAACAGCAGTTTATGGGCGTTTTTAGGTTTAAAAGGCGTTGTGCATGGATACGTTGTTGTAATGGTCACCTGACAGCGATCGGATCGATATCAGCCACGTCCTCTGAAGAAACGGAGGCTAAGCCGCGGGACACCTTGATGTACCCGAGCAGTTTCCTGCTTTTTAGTGAGGGCAGCAAGAGAGGACATGGGCCTGAATATAAAGGCCACTTATTTGTGTAACCATTTGGGCGCCCCATTTCATTCTTCCTTCAACACCAGACATATTGTGAAAATAGGTCAGACAGTCCGAAAATTGCAGCAGGCAAAAGCAGTCGATTCTGCAGATTTGACACTTTTATTCTCTGATATGCCATTGGATTTGTCACTCACTAACAATCTATATACAAAAATAAAAATGTGTTTCTAAATTACTACAGTTTGCCCTCTGGACACATTGTGCGATCACATTAAAGTAAAGGGGAACAACTTTTCAGCCCTGTGCTTTGTGTCTGTTTGTGTGTGAATGTTTCCACCTGAGCGCAGGAGAAGAGGAGGCTGCACAATGTAGGCAGACTGGTCACCAGTGGGACTCCATACTGTGCTCTGGGGGACCATGGAGCCAGAGGGGCAGCCCCTCACCCCAGGGACCAGCTATGGGCCCCCACCCTCCTACTCGGCACAAAACTCCGTCACCCCCACCTTCCACAACCGCACCTTACAGGTAAGATCAAAGTTGAGGCAGAGGCCGTGAATACGTTTCATCAAACAGCTTTGAATACTGTACACAGTAAATGGAATACGCAACTGCTCATTCTCATCTGAATCACATACCAACTTCAGTATTTCACACAAAACAGGCACATCTCAGTGTTTTATTCAAAATCGAAATACTTCACAGCTCATTCTGTCCCCGATGCTATTATCATCATCGTCATTGTTTTATTTTGTATTATCACCACCAGTCTTCATGTTCTCCAAATGTGAGAGAGGAGCTGATGTCCGGCAGAAGCCCATGGGGCGGAGCTGGAGATGAGGGCTCGGAGCAGACGGAAGGCCCCCTGTCCAGGGAAGATCCAGGGAGGAGCGCACAGAGGAGGTTCAGGTCCTCAGCCTTTCCTTCCTCCCTGACCTGGGACTCCGACTCTGAGAAAGAAACATTAGACGGTAACAAAATATAAATGGCTTAATACCTACTGTTCACTGGTCAAGAATAGAAATGGGTAGCACAGTACTACAGATGATTTGACTCCTTTGCGCTGATACTGAAACTAGCTAATATACAGTGCCGTCAGTGTGTGTTTGTTTTATTGGCTAGGAAATACCTGTAATGTTGCTATCATTGTTGTCACTTTGATATCGTTTTAAATGTCCTTCAGTCTGCTTGTAGTCAGAACTCTCTCTCTCTCTCTCATCTCTCTCTCTTTGTAACTTGGCCATGCACTGTATTTGTGACTGTGGATTTTAACTGTGAGCCGCAGAGCTGTGAAGTGATGTTCCTGTTGTTGTGTGTTTTGTGTGTGCTGTTGTGTGTCAGAGGAGGAGCTACAGCACTTTTCTAACCCTCATGGTCTGGCTGCTCACAGCCCAGGATCCCCTTCTTCTGGACTCAGGTGAGAGGGCGGTAGGAAGGAGAGCAGGTGGTGGTGACCGTGAGATTGGTAGGCAGTTCGGGAGAAAGACAAACAAAGTCAAAAAGACAGCAAGGGAGACATCACAAAGGCACATCACACATCACAAAATTATTGTAATCGATCAAGCAATAAGTCGCACCAGCTTATAAGATGAGGTAACATCTGATCTGTAATTTGTACTTATTTTCAGACAGAGGTGTTGACCCTCCACTTGTTAGAAACGGTGTTGGGGTCAGTGTTTGGCAACAACAGTACTGTAATTGCCACAGAGTGACCGTGTCATTTAGACTCTGTGATAACCACATCCAAAATATATTTTTTAATTTTGTCCAGACTCGACCGTGAGGATGACCAAGCACCCGAAAAACTGCAGCACTTACTAAGCAAGAGTGACATATCCAGCCCTGTGGAGGGGCAGGACGAAAACAATGGGAGCACAAAGACAGAGGAGCCAAATACATCTCAGCTTGGCCCAACAGAATGTAAGCACCATGAGGAAGGAGCAAAAAAACTGCCCTCACACTTTATAGCCTTTTAAAAGGCACCTTTTATTAATAATACTTCTGTTTTCTCTTCACAGTGGCAAACAGCAAAGTCTGGAATGTATCAGTGAGTGCTGAGCTGTTCCTCTCCAAAGTAAAACCAAAGGAAGGTTGCCAAATGGAGATGGAAGAGGAGGAGGAGGAGGAGGACGACGACGACGATGACGACAACGATGACGACGACGACGACGACAACAATAGTGAGGGAAAGAAAAGACAGAAGGGAAAAGACACCAGGGAGCCTGAGAGAGATGTGTACACCTTCCCTGGAGACTCAGACCCTGAGAGTCCCCCTCCAGCCCCCTGGGCTCACTGCACATTCATCCAGCGGTGCAGGAAGAGGAGGGTCCTGCTCAGGCCCTTCTCTGGCCTAGGCACCTGGCAGCGCACATTGCCTGAGACAGGGAGGCGGGCGAGAGGGGGTCCTCAAAGATCAAAAACTGCAGAGCCAGCACAGCTGAGCGGAGATGGAGTGGTCTATGACTTTGAGGAGGTGAACATTGGAGAGGAAGCAGTGGAGGAGCCAGTGAAGTTTGAAGAAGAAAATGTTGGAGGAGAAGGAGGCAAAGAAGAAGAGAGTGAGGCAGAGCCAGGTAAAGACATTTTCACCTGTGTGGAATGTAGCATTTACTTCAAAAAGCAGATCCACCTGCAGGAGCACATGACTGAGCATTGTCAAAGCTGGTCAGGGGGGGGCAGGAGGGACTGTTTAGCAAAGGGTGGCCGTTTCCCGTGTGTTGAGTGTGGCTGGAACCTGCCTAATCGGCTGGCACTGGCAGACCACCATAGGAGGCACCAGGAGTCCCGGGAGAAGATCCTGGAGGAGATTGAGAAACTGAATGAAAATGGGAAGGTAGAGGAGATGCAGAAGGTGGACAGTAAGGTGATGGAGCATATAAGCCCAGACCCAGTAGCAGTGCAAGAACCAGGCCCAGTCTCAACTCCAGCCAAAGAGTCAGACCCAGAAATAGTCACCACTCCAACTCTATCCCCAGTCCCAATTTCAGCATTGGACTCAGACCCAGTGGCAGTTCTTGACTCAGACCCAGCTCCAACCCCTCCAGCAAATTCAGTTCGAACCCCGGCTCGGGCCCGAGCTGTGCCTGCCAATCGCCGCCGCTTTGTCTGCACCAAGTGTAACTTCAGCACAAGAACTTCCCAGGCACTGGCTAATCATGCCAAGACCCACAACAGAAAAAAACCTGCTCTCCAGCACACCTCCCCATGCCTCCAGCCAAAGTTTCCTACTGTGGAGGCTGACTCCCTAACCCCTGGTTCCCCATCATGTTTGGTGTCCACTTCCCTGGCCTGTGGTCATTGTGCCTTCGTGACCCCCAGTCAAACCATATTAAGGGAACACCAGAAACTGGTTCACCCAGGAGAGGCCTCCATCAGTGCGGCGTGGGCTGAAGAGATGGGCCAGCATTCAAGAACCAGTGTGGGTGCTCCAATTTCAAAATCTATCCCAGATTACGACCATCTCTCTGGGTCTCGATCCACATCCCTGACCAGTGCTCCAGAGGGCAAAAGCCAGCAAGGAGTGACTGCCATGGAGGACAGCACCCTGGTGCACCAAACGCCCAACAGTGCTGCAGTGCGCCCAACCAGGGAGCTGGCCTTCAAGTGCATTGGGAACAGGAGACCCAACAGGAGAGCAAAGGATTGGACCGATCTGGCCCAGTTTCATCCCAGACTGGATGGCAACAAGCTGCCTGAGAGTGAAGATGAACAGGATGAAGGTCAGAGCACAGAGCTTGATACTGAGCTGGCCCAAAAAGAGACCGACTCACCCAGGGGATTGAAACCACACACCAGAGCAAGATCCAACCTAGGTGAGACTAAATGGCAGAAAGTAGATTGTATGATAAGAGTACCATCACTCCTCATTCAAACACTGAGGTGAGACTAAGTTACCCATAGTGGGGTAACAGAAAAGTTAATTTTAAAAAATGGCAGATATGACATTCAAGTCATCATGTCAAGTCAAAGTCAATATTATACATTATAGCGTATAATGTTCAGGTCGGTTTTCCTCTTGGGCAGGTGTAAAAAATTTTTTGAAAATTGTGACGGGTCAGACTTCAGTCAAGGTCATTTGGCTCAACTGCCCAACTCTTAAATGTCTAATCATTTGATCTGGAACATCTCAGATTTACAGTAGCTCACCCAAAAACCCAGAGGCGCATATTATTTGAGTTGTGCAGCCTCAGGAACTGATTTCAATAGCATTTGTGTGTTAATTTAACTTTTATTTATCTCTTTTCTAGATGACTCTTCAACACAGCAGAGTGCCACATTATCATTCCCTCCTGAGGAGAGTTTGAAGGATGAAGAAGAGCAGGAAGTGGAGAAAGATGGAAAGGTTTCCTTTTTGAGGAGGAGTAACCGCGTTATTGCTGCTTCTGCTGAAAATGACAGTGACGATGACGACGACGACGACGATGAGGAACATATGCGACGTTTCCTGTCAGAGGGCATCTTGGATGAAGACGAAGATGAGATCGATGAGGAGACGGGAACTCTGAAGAGCGTGGAAAGGAAATGCCCCTACTGCGCCGATCGATTTCATAATGGCATTGGACTTGCCAATCACGTGAGGGGCCACCTGAACCGAGTGGGCGTCAGCTACAATGTGCGTCACTTCATATCCCCAGAGGAAGTCAATGCGATTGAGAAGAAGTTCTCTTATCAGAAGAAGAAGAAAAAAGGTCAGCATCTTGTTGCACATATTTCTTTAGGCTGTTAAGATGTTGTCTGAATAGATTTAGCTATGCAGCAAACGCAGGACAATATGTGACAATATGTGACTTTGACTTGTATTCCCTGTCCTCCCCACAGTTGCCAACTTTGACCCCGACACATTCAGTGTGATGCGCTGTGAGTTCTGCAGTGCCGGGTTTGACACCCGGGCTGGTCTGTCCAGCCACGCCAGGGCCCACCTCCGCGACTTTGGAATTACTAACTGGGATGTTACCGTCTCACCCATCCATATCCTGAGGGAGTTATTCTCCAGCAGGCCTGACCTGGTCATTCCCACGGATCCCCCGCGGAGCCCTGGCTCACAGCATGTGGAGGGTGACGAAGAGGACACGGAAATAGAGGAGGAAGAGGAGGAAATCGTAGAGGTGAAGCTGGAGGGGGAGACAAGTGAAAGGATGCCGAGCGCTACGGTTTCTAACCCACTGCCCACAGCATCTCCTCAGCCTTGGAAGAGTGAGGACGGTGCGGAAGAGCCCGAAGGTACGTTTTCATTATTGATCACTGATCCATCCTCAATAGTTGTAGTATACCAAACGTACCTTGCTTATTGGTTGTAGAGTTACTATTTTGGTTGCTGTTTGATGTGTTTTATAGTTAGTATGGCTTGGGGATCATGTCAGTGTGTGCAATTTAAACTTGGCACAGGGATATGGCTCATAGTAATAATGCCAAGAGGGTTGAGAAGGAGACTAGCAGCATGCCAGAGGGTAATGTGGGTACAGATGTTTATTACTGTCGCTTCATGTGCACTTGACTCTTCTTACTTGTATTTGACATTAAATTAAAATGGATCCTGGGTGACACCACTGAGAGAGAGAGAGAGAGAGACTCTCCCTGATGCCCATGGTTGATGTGGCACTCGGTGCATTTATCCCAACCTCCGCCTCCACTCGATTGGTCACGCCTTAGTTTAGCGGTGCATATGGGGGCAAAATGGCTGCTTCCACCTCCCCGCAGACCCAAACAATAGCGGAAAAACTGTCTGGCTTCAGCTGCCGGGAGTCCGATGCACTGCGGTTGCTGACCGGTGAGTACCGCGCGCTGTGATTCCGGTGCACCGGGTGCCAGCTCGGATCACACGGCGGATACATTGTTGCACTGCGCGTCTCGGTCCGCATCTTTCTGCCGTCTGTCACATTGTAGCCAGACACAACAGCCATTAAAAAGTATTTTATCATACGAGACTATGTAAAACATCAGCGTCGCGCGCAGCCAGGTAGCCCATGACACGCATGTCAAAAGCTCATAAAGCGGGTCATTGTCATCGTTTCGGGTGTTACCGTTTTTGCACGCGTGGATAAAATGAGATGATTTGTGTTGTAATATTGTTGTTACAGTTGCCAGAATAAAAATGTTTGTGCGATTTTTGTTGTGCACGTCTGGGATGACGTTCAGTATGTTCAATGCTGCTGCAGGATCTCTAAAATTACCTACAGTTGCCCAATCCTCGCCATTTTACTTTCCTTTGATTTTTGATAGAGCACACGCCGTGCTTTCAAGTGAATGCATGTGTGCGTGTTATTATAATAACGGAACAGTGGGATTGCTCAGGCAACACGATACTTTGTGAACCGAACGTGATCACAGCCAATAATCTAAATCAGAACTTATCCGGATCAAAGAAGTATAATCGAAGTGTCACTTTTACTTGGAAGTGTCGGGTTGCTCAGTGTTGGGCTACTCTGCTGAATGGGTACAAAGTCAAGTTGGCGTTTTGCAACTTTGTTTATTATATACGCAGAATAATTGAGTATCGTCTTGGTTATAATAGCCTAAGTGGTGTTATAACGCTGCGCTCCGAGGTGTCACATCGCCGCTCTCTCACAGTCAAGAGATGGATGGACTGACAAGCGCAGAGCCGCCCACCAGACAAAAAGCATTGTCTGTCTGTCTCCACGTCTCTTTTGATTTACCGATTTGTCGCACAAAATGGCACGTTTGTCCCAGGAATGCAGCGGCGCACTAAGACTGCCATGTTTGTTTCATACAGTAGTGCGATCATTTTTTTGACAGGGTTTCATCACTTGCATTCATTTCATGTAGGCTGCAGTTCTTTAGTCAGAAGACGTATTTATGCGCTGTTATAACTATAGGACTGAAACATTAGGCAATGAGCTCACCAGGCGAAGAGTTGATTTTCTCCTTTCACCCTACATTTTTTTTAAATTTATGCTTGAGACATCGAAAAATACATTCATGCATTTTAAAAGACAGACTTTTTTTCTGTCATAATAGACATTTAAATGAATCTAGAGATTCATTCTTCAGACATCATCACTTATTTTAAGGTGATTTATAACCACAGTCACTTAATAATTGACCTGGCATTTTTACACTTTTTGGGGATATTGTATGTTATATTTTAGGTGAGGAGGAGGGAGCGGCAGAAGAAGAGGAGGAGAAGGAGGAGCTGCGGATCCCAGCTCTGGACAGTCTGAGCTCCAGCCCAGGGAAAAGGGGGCTGTTCAGCGTGGACCGAGACAGCCTCTCTCCCAGGGAGGATGCAGACACCAAGGGTGAGTGAAATATGGGATTGCTGACCCCAGAGTGTTGACAAGGGATTGGCTTTGCTACAGCGAATCCTAATCATAACTGTCACTGGAGAAATTGTAAAACTGACCTTAGGTCAGTGTTGAGGCAGGGCAACACTACATCAGAGAGAGTTGTCCCTGGGGAAATTCTGAGTGGTCGATACATTTATTTAGGGGCTAATAAGAAGACCTCAAACCCCCTGCTATTGTTACTGCAAGCTGGGTGATGATGTAAGTGAGGAAAGGTAAGTGAGGTGACAAGCCCGTTGGGAAATCTGTTGCCTTTGTTTGGGTTTTAAGGAGACAAATGTATCAAGGTTTAGTTGAAAGAACTTGAGCCACCTGCTCTTGTTTTTGAAAACTGTTTGTATTTTTGCAACAGGTTGTTAAAATTATGAAACATTACCTCAGAAGTATGCCAGAATTATTGTGAAATATTTATGAAATGTACTTTGATCAACTAAATGTAAGGCTTAGTACTACTCAGATGTATAATGTCTTTCACACAGTTGTTCTCTGCTCACTGTTGCAGTCCATAACTTGAAGTGTGAGGTGTGCGGAGCCCACTTTGAGACGAGGCGGGGCCTGTCCAGCCACGCCCGCTCTCACCTGCGCCAGCTGGGCATTAGTGTTTCAGAAAGTAGCGGCGCACCCATCGACCTCCTCTACCAGATCACCAAGGAGCGCAACCTAGACGGCCAACTCAGCCCATCCCTCCTCCCGCCCCCCTCAGCCAAGAAACCCTCCCCTTCTGCTCCCCGAAAGGACGAGGAGTTTGAAGACATGGACTTTGAAGAGAAACCGTTCCCTCTCTCCATCCTGGCCAAAGCGGTGAAAGCAGTACCACCTTCTTCCTCCTCCACCCCTCCACCTTCCCCCGGTGCCTCTCCACCCCCGTCAGCTCCGGTTAGTTCTGGCTCCCCTTCCTCAGTAGTGAGGAAAGCCCCCATATCCTCCCTACTGCCTGTGTCTTCCCCCTTGCGCTCCCCGGACCACAAGGCTGGGGGAATGAAAAGCTTGACCTCTAACCTCTCTGCCCCTTCCACCATGACAACCAAACCCTTCTGGGCGCCACAGGAGACTGATGCTCCTCTCAACCTCAGTAAGTGTAACTGCCCCCACTAAAGTCTATCTCTGATTTGGCTGACTCTGTAAGAAGCTGCGTTGTTCACTGTCAGTATGCATGGATGAAAGTTTATGTTAATAGCTTTCCATTTTTTTATAAGTCTTAATTAGTTACGTTTTTCTTCCCAATGTGCAGCACTGGAGGTGGACCCCAACAAGGACATCATTTGCCAACTGTGTGGTGCCTGGTTTGAGACACGTAAGGGCCTGTCCAGCCATGCACGAGCCCACCTGCGACACTTTGGGGTGGAGTACTCTGAATCCAAGGGCTCTCCCATAGACCTCCTCAACCAGCTCATCCACACTGACGACTTCAAGCACAAAGCCAGTGCACTGCAGCCTGACAGTCACGCAGAACCGCGGGGCATCACGACCACGCTATCCGCCCCAAAACGATCCCTCTTGACCGCTTCCTCCTCGTCCTCTTCATCCCTCCTCTATAAGGTCACCACAGCGGGGGGTGGGTCTACATCCAAAGCTACCTCTTCCTCCACCTCCTCTTTGCTTGGCCCTCCTGCCAAGCGTCCTAAGTCCTCTTCCATGCAGGTCTTCCGCCTGAGTAGTGGAGAGCTCATGGCCCTTCCACACAGTGAGTGCTACGCCAAAGGGTTTATAGTATGCTCTTGCCCATTTTATAGAATGGCAAATCATTCACAGAACCTGTGCCTTATCTAGTAATAATATATCCATATCTGTTTCTTTTGGTTAGATACAATCCTTTGTTACTTCAAGTCCATTTCCGTTCAATTTTGTAATCTCTCAGGTGAACCTCCAAAGGAAATTGGCTGTGAGTTCTGCGGGGAATATTTCGAGAACCGCAAAGGCCTCTCCAGCCACGCCCGCTCCCACCTGCGCCAGATGGGCATTACAGAATGGTCTGTCAATGGCTCCCCCATCGACACCCTGAGGGAGATCATCACAAGACGCGGTCTGCCCTGCGCCCTTCCTCTCAAACCCCTCAAAACTCCACCTCCATCCTCTCCAGGACCCTCTCGTTCCCCTCTATCATCCTCCTCTTCCCCTTCCTCTGCAACTCTCCTCAGTCGTCTTCCCTTTGCCTTCGCTCGCCCCTCCAGTCCACAGCCCGCAGCATCGAAGTCGAGCTCAGCTCCACCAACCTCTTCTAGCGGGCTGATACTCAAGCTGAAGCCTGAGCCGGTGCAGCTGGAAGTCACCATGCCTGGAGCGGTGGGGCGATCTGGCGGGTTTTCCTCGGAATCTCTCAACTGTAGCTGGAGCAGCTCTGACAGTGTGTTCCCCCTCAACTTGGGTAAGTTTGTAATATAATCTACTAAATCAATGCTATAGATATGAATCTTGAATCTTAAGGGAACTTTCTATACTTGCAGTCTCAGTGGCAGATGCACTCTTTTGTCAGTTGAGATATGCTTTAATCATAACATTACAAATACCATTTAGTGGACACTTTCATCCAAAGTGCCTTTACGGTACAGTGCATACAATATTTGCAAGGTTGGCCCCATTGGGAATCCCCCCTAATGCTTGCAGTGTAGTGTTCTACTCATTGAGCCATGCAGGGTCTTTAAAACAATTTTATTTTCTCCTCATCTCTTTTCTCCCTCCCTTTGGTCCTTCCTTAGCCATGGCCCATGAGGTGGAGCCAACAAGGGATATCCGTTGTGAGTTCTGTGGGGAATACTTTGAGAACCGCAAAGGCCTCTCCAGCCACGCCCGCTCCCACCTGCGCCAGATGGGCATTACACAGTGGTCTGTCAACGGCTCCCCCATCGACACCCTGAGGGAGATCATGCACAAGAGAGGGGGATGCGCCTCCTCTCCTTCAGACCAAGGGGTGAAGAAGGAGTCCAGCCAGGGAGCCAACAGTCCCCCATGGGAGAACACAGGGAGGCCTGGCAGTTCAGAGGGTCTGGGTGTTTCTGGCTATCAGTCCTCCAAATTCCGTAAATCCCCCCTCAGTTTGCTGCACTCAGGGTCCAGGCTCCACAAGCAGGGCTTGGGGTCAGTGGGCCCATCTGCTACCCCACCTGCAGGGAAGTTTTTCAGGGTGTCCCAGCTGGGGAAGAGACCTCTGTCAGAAGAGACTCACTCAGTGGAGACTACCCACTCACCACCCCATCAGCTTAAGACTTTCTCGCCTCTGCCACATGATTTCTCCTTCAAAAGAAAGTCTTCCCCAGACAAGCACGGACATCAGAGTAAGCCAACAAACGTTATCATTGTAAACTTTCACAATGGATGTGCATTGGTCTGCTGAAATTAGCTCATCTTGTACTGATCATTATTCTCAATCATGGCTAGCAGAAGGCTCCCTTTCTCTCCCCTCCTTTCGCTATCTTCTTCAGATGCCAGCTGTGAGCTGTGTGGGTTCTACTTTGAGAACCGTAAGGCTCTTGCCAGCCATGCGCGAGCCCACCTGAGGCAGTTTGGCGTGACTGAGTGGTGTGTAAATGGATCCCCTATCGAGACGCTTAGTGCTTGGATGCGTAGCAGGCCACAGAAGGTGGTGGAGATGCACCGTAGCTACATGCAGGGTAACCGCTCCACCCTCAAGAAGGTGAGGAGAGGCAGTTGTTAAATGGTTAAGTAGTTTATTTAAGTTTAATAACTTCAATTTAATAACTTTGTTTAGTCAGGGAAAACAAAGACTCTTATGAAGCCCTTTTAAAACCCATCAGATAATGTAAAAACTGAAATCATTAAGCTAAAAACAAGGCTGTTTTCCTTTTCTTTTGGAGATACTAAGTTTTCACCCGACAGCAACATCATTTATAATCATAAAACATGCAAAGTCATTACAGGACAGCACTGAGAGCAGCAACAACAAACAATAGGTACATTACAAAAAAACTGTAAAAGAAAAATTTGAAGAATTGCCACCCACAAAGTTCAGCAGCTGAATGTACAATCCAAGTCACCTTGGCTTGTACGTTATAGATATATAATACACTGTGCTACTTTTCTCCCACACTTACTTACAGCACAATATCTTTGAACAGGCTCCATGCTCGGAGATCTAAAATGCCTCAGCTGGTGCCTCGACAGACATTTTGTGTCCTGGAAAGCTTCAGACGTGTTGTCTAACAGCTTTGCGCCTTACTGTAGATCCTGTGTCTTTACACCCAGCAAATATCACTGTGGGGACAGATGCCAGAACAACTCAGCTATTGACTTGATAGTTGCCATAGTAACCAGGGTGCCTGGCAGCTTATGTTTCATCTTCAGCTAAATTATGGCATGCTGTTGATAGAAGAAAATGTACGCTTTTTTTGTTCCCTCCTGAATTAGTTTCTGGTGCATTTGCGTCACTGTCACCCCTTTTCCCCGAGCTGTGATGTGACACACATACAGAACGGATTACCTTTTAAATGTCCTTGTAATCTTATTGTATGGGTTTTCTTATACTGGTGAAGTGAACCCAACTAAGCCGTTTTTGTTGGACTGTTAGGCCTAGATCCACTATAAGAACCATGCGGTGATTGATAGCGTGATCGGAAATTGTCTTAACCAGGTCAGCATTACAGAAAAGGTATCATGCATACTTCTATTTTCCCGCCATTATGGAACATGGTATGCAGGACATTATGTCATCATGGTGGCATTTGTGTGTCTGTCTGTGTCTGACACATTCCTGTGAACACAATAACTCAAGAACAATGCATGATAGAAACTTACACCACAGGTTCCCCCTGTGGAGTCGATGATCTGATTAGATTTTAGAGCACCTTGCTGCATAAATTTGCATATGAATGAGGAAATACAGATTTTAAAAAAACTACTATAACCCCTTAATGCTTTAAGATACAGAGTTCATATGAATACCTCCCATGTGTTATGTGAAGAAAAGTAGGTTGACAGAAATATTTGTTAATTTACGCTTTATTTAGCTTAATTAATGACCTCATTAGCATAACTGGTTATGTTTTAATATATCATGTTGATTATGGCGGGACATTAGGCAGCTCAAGTGCCTCTTGTTTAAAATCTAAGCACTCATCGCTTTCCTTTGTTCTTCCGCCTTCCAGAAGAGCAGCTCACCTCTCTCTCCGTCATCGGATTCTGATCATATCCTCCCCATCTCATCCCAGAAGGCCTCCTCTTCCTCCTCCTCCTCCCAGTGGTCTTCTGTGGCCGTGAGCCTGGTGCGGCCTGTGAGCCATGAGGTCAACCATGGGTCTTCCAAGACAGCAGAGGGTGAAGCTGGTGCCAACCTCCTGGTCCCTCCCTTCAAGCTCAACTGCAGCAGTCCCAGCCCCTCGCGGCAGTCCAGCGCCCTCCCACTTCAAGCCCAGGTCGCACGCAGTGAGCTTAACGTCCGCCTGCCCAGAGGTAAGTGACGTTACTACGTTTTGGCTCTCTTTCACTCACTCACGGACACATGCCTGCACGTATGCCCACTCATTTCTACACGTGTACACACATGCTCACATAAACATATACAAACACACCAAACACTCACTTTGTCAATACAACCCCTTCTTACCTAGGTTTTGAGCGACGGCCCTTGAAGCACCCGTCTTGCCCAGACGGAACAGAGAGGGAGAGCGGCCCCCCTAAGCCCCCCCGCTCCGGCACCGTACCCGCCCTGGTTCCCAAACCCCCCTCCTACCCGCTGGTCAAGCTGGTGGGCAAGTTCTACACCCTGAAGTGCCGGTGAGCGACTCACTGTGGACCTGTACATTATAGCAGTGGTTCTCAGAGTGAGATCTGGGGACCCACAGGAGTCTTACCTCGGGTCCAACGGCGTCCTCTGAGAAATTAAGAATACTTTTTTTCATTAAGATTTTGAGACACCGGCTCTATGAGAACTGTCCCTGTTTGACC
>OMLI01033231.1:22805-36877 GCA_900302605.1 Rondeletia loricata
ATGAAAAACAACTTCCACAGAGCGAGATAATCCATCACAGTAAACAGGAAGCCGTCATTCAGTTTTGTCAAAGTTTCAGTTTTATCGTTATTTCATTGCACCCTAGTTGAGTGTTTTCATATCCGTGTGTGCATTAAGATTTCTCCGTCAGGAAATAATCCCTCAAAAACATGAAGCCTTACAAAGTTTATCGTCACATAAATGCCTTTTTATTTGGGGCGTCTTTGTTAGATGGAACAAGCTAAGTTTGACACTGTAAAGTTTGTATTTAAAAAAAGATGAAAACAAGTGTTATAAAATCTAATTACATACGGCATGCATTGCAAAATGACTGGGGGAAATGTAAACTAGACGTAGACAGAAGTAAATGGGCTGTAACTCTAAATGGCACTGGTATTCTCCTTTAACAACATCTATTGTATTATATTCAAGTTGACATAGTGAAAAGGGTGAAAATGTTATTAAGATAAACGCTGTTTTGAATTAGAATTGAAAAGATCAACAGCTCAAATGTCACCACAACTTAATGACAGACTCTCAGGTTAATGCATTGGGAAAAACACTGACACAAACACAGACACAGATAAATACCCATGCAGTATTACCCCATCCAGTTCCAAATGTGTTAGGCTGCTTTCTCATTCAACCACAATGCCTCCCTTTGGATTGCTAGCTGCAATTGCGGTTAAGACCAGAGCGGTCATAAAGCAGTCAACTCTACAGCTTGCCGCAGTACTTACAGCTCCTCTGGTGTACCTGCTTCGTGGAAAACCCTTGTCTCCTATCAGTAGACACTTTGAATGCGAGTCTTTAGGGGCACAACAGTACCGCAAACATCTGTAATGGAAACACCAGACAATCCCAAATGTCCAGACGCACTGCAACACTTTCCAGACAGAACGTGGATAGAAATGTATGAAAAAAACAACAACGACAATTCAGTTGAAATACGTGAACGAATGGCAGCCCTTCTCTATTTGTGGATTCAATGAAAAGGCACAATGTCTAGAGTTCTGCAAGATCAAATCTCATGATGCATGATGCGGCTTGAACTAATAATGATGTGGCTTGGGGCTAATTTGCATTGAGGAAAATGTAGCCAGTTGCTGGAAAACATATTGAATCTGATCAGACTGGTGAGACGCTCATTCTTTGCCTCGGTCCCGGCGCAGAGGCGGGCAGCTCCAGTCTCTTTGGTGAATGTTTGCTCAGAGGAGCAGAATGTGGCTTTGTGCATGGTCCACGCTACACTGACATGTTGGAATGCCAAATCCATGTTATTTGCAGCCACACTGGGAACGCGGCAACGTCCCCTTTCACATCAGCGGCCCGGGAAAGCATCTTAATGTGTATGAAAGCATGTACGGGCCGAAACACAGTGGGGACTGTGGGAGCCGTCGGGGAAAAATACATGCGGTAAAGATTTTGTGTTCCATAAATCGGAGAGAATTGTGGACGTCTGTGCTGATGTCAGCTACTCTGAGTCCACAGGAGATCAACCAAGGAGATTTAGATGAACCAGGATGTAATGTGGAATAGAAAAAAAACGAAGAGACATTATCCAGCTTTGACTTTGTCAGCCCTTTGTCTAGTAAGAGATGTATTGTAGTGATAAATCATGCTTTCTCTCCCGATGCTATTTGGCAAGTTTTCTAGATCCACATAAGGGATATCATTTCAGATTTAATCGATGTGTGTTTTCACCGAAGGTTTTTTTTTTTTTTGGTATGCAGCAAACAAGGCCGGGCATCCTGCAAAAGTCTTTACTGTACAAATTAACTTACTTTCATTGAATTACAGTCAATGGTTTCTTGACGCAGGCTGCCTTCCACTCGTGTCCCTTTCCATCCCTCTGGCTGTTCGCAGAATCAATGGTTGTCCAGAAGTAACAAGGGAGGGGCCGTGTCTTATGGTTGACTCATGCAAACTATTCCACTCTCCCTGAGGTGAGAGGATGGGATCAGAGAGAGAGAGAGAAAGAGAGACAGAAAAAAGAAAGAGTCAAACAAATGGGCCTTGTGTTTTCACCCGGTGTTTGTATGCAGTGCCACGGCCAGGCGCCCTGCCAAGTCTTCCTCCTCTTCCCCAAATGGCAAACGGAAAGAAGAAAAAGATGACCCAGAGCAACCCCCCCCCCCAACACACACACACACTCCCCTCTCCCCCCTCCCATTTCTATTTTCGCCCCTCATCAGTGCGCCGGCAAACACAAAAGGAGGCAGAGGCGAGTCCGAGAGGAGGAGGAGGCCTTCCGGTCCCCATGAACGTGTCTGGATTAGGCCAAGGCGATGATGAAGAAGACCGGGCATGGGGTGAAGGATGAGGAGGAGAAAGAGAAAGAGGAGGATTCGAGGAGAGGGAGAGGAAGAGAAGGAGTGGTTGTTATTTCACGGACGAGACTCTGTGCCCTTCGCCATTGAGCCGCCGCCAGCTGGGATGAGGAGTGGCGTCCTTCTCTTCTCTCTCTCTCTGGGTTTCTCTCCGTCTCTCATGTTTTCAATGAGAGCATTGTATGGGCAGTGGGAAGGATACGGGGTCCCATTTGGCTGTCATTGACATGTAAAGAGAGTGTGTGGCAGTGACAGCTGAGGAGATCAGGGCCCTGTAATTAGCTGTGTGTGTACTGAGGATGTAGGCCGGACCCTCACCCCTCCCCGTCAAACACATACACACCCTCACACACAGGCAAAAACACGTACATAGACACACACACATAGGCAAAAACACATACACAAATACAGGCAAATTGCATACAGTATATACACACACACAAATACAGAGGCAAAAACACATACAGTGTACAAAACACATACACACATGCAGATATACAAATATATGGTATAAACTCACAGGAAAAAACACGCCCACATTCACAGGCAAAAAGATTTACAGTATACACACACCTAAACACACACACACACACACAGAGCATGCTTACATGCACACACACCAGCATATACATATAAACACACGTGCGCACACACACATCACACACACACTCAAAACACAAAGCTGTCCGGACTTGTTTGGCTATCCTGATATGCCTGTAGGTAATGTTATGGAAGAATTATCTATTAGCCTACGTGTGAGGTTTCACACTGAGCCAGAGCTCTTTAGGTGCCATAAATCTAAAAGCGTGAAACATGTGGTCTGGCCTGGGGTGGCCCACATATTTAAAAAAAACCCTGGGGTGCTCAGGGGAGAAGTCTGGATGCAGAACTGAGACAGTCATCCATGGGAGACACAGGTGCGATAAGCCGACTGTGAATAACAGCCCTGTCTCATCACACCTCATAAATCATGCAGCATACTGGATGTGGAATGTACTGAGTGTCTTACTGTAATACTTTTTGGGGGGGGAGTTGTCATGCAGATTTGTGTTTTGTTCATTGTGTTAAACTGAAAACTCATGTAGTGGGATGTAGTGGAGGATAAACCTACCTAAACACCTACGTTTACCCACCTTCTTATTGAGTGAGTCGTGTATTCACCTTTACAGACTGACATTCATCTTTATGATGGGGTTTCAGAAAGCCACATTTCAGACTAACAGCGGCGAGAGGTAACTCTTTGAAAAATGTGAACTTCAATACCCAGAAATCATGAAACATGACGTCAGTGAACTGCACACAGCACGCTCATGTTGACCAACCCGACCGGTCTGTGATGCTTTATACCAAAGATACTAAAGAGACGAGAGAGGAAGAAGATCTAACGTTGGAGTCCAGCTTTCTCTGGATGGAGCGCTGCTCACTGCTGTTTTTTGGAGACAGTTTTGTAGTTTGTTCTTAAAGGAACAATCAGTAATTTAGACTCTTTAGTGACATCTATTGGCAGCCATAGGAACTACAACAACATCGGCAAATGTGTCTCCTCCCCAAGTCTCAGCCAGAGCTTCTCCCCAACCTCTCTCACCCCTCCAGCCCCCGTGAGCTACGGTGGCAAGAAACATTGGCTAGCTAGCTTGTGTGGCTAACATTAGCTACATCATAGGTTGCTTACCTGTCCAACACATGTAAGGCCAAGTCCGCATCGGTCTTGAAGTTGTTCAGAGCCCTCAGCTCCCTCCACCTTTGAAATGCTGCATCAATGTTCACCGCTGATATATTATGGTCATTTTGTGCAACAAGCCAGTCAAATATTACTGATTGTTCCTTTAAGTTTTGATTCGTCACTTCCTGTGGGTGGAGAAAGGTCCATACCAGACACCAGAATTTCATTTGGGCAAATAGGCAAATAGGATGAATAAACGGGATCTAATTTAGTGGGGATGGGACACTCTTCTCTATTGCAGCCCCACTTTGTGATTTAGGCCAATACGTTTTTTTACATAAAACCTTGCCAGTGCAGCTTTAAAAAGAAAGTTCAACGCAAAAATGTTGCTTCTCAATGTAATGAGGGAGTGAGGTACATGTAAATCAAAAATAACAATGCTGACCTCAATCCATGCTGCTATGGTATTATCCTCCGCTGTCCGAGCAGGGGCCTCTCACTATAGGACAGTGTGTGTGTGTGTGTGTGTGTGTGTGTGTGTGTGTGTGTGCGTGTGGGTGGGGGGTACCGACAGACAAGTTACCGTGGTGATTAAGCTCCTCTTTCAAGCTCGCGTCTCATCTGAAGGTGGGCCCTCTCTTTGAGACAGAGGATCTGGGCTTGAGTCAAGCCACCACGAGGGTCTCAGCACTCTCTCCAAAAACCCCTGATGACAGTTGCCGTTACTGGATGAGAGGACCCGTCCCCGCTGGAGAGGACATCAGCCCACGAGACCCAGCTCTCCCATGGGAACGTACGGAAGCCCCTCCTAGCCCCTTGTGCCCCATCAAGCCCCCAAGCTTCCCAATGAACCCCTCACCAGCTTTGATGTCCTGGGATCTTGGCAGCCGTGGCCGAGGAGGGCTGTCAACCAGCGGGATACCTTGTCAAGTTACCCACAGTAGAGGGATGGAGAGACACAGTAGAGATAGAGAAAGACAGACTGAGAGAGAGGAGGAAAGGCAGAGATAGAGATTGATAGAGAGAAACAATGCTACAGCATCTTAAACCATCGGATTCAACTGGTAAAGAGACAGAAAGAGAGAGACGCAGAAAACGTGAGAGACAGAGTAAGAGAGAGACAGAGAGAGGAGAAAGATAGAGACAGAGATATACTGTATAGAGAAAGAGAGAGAGATAGGAGACAGATGGAGACAGACAGAAAGACAGAGGGAGGCTATCAGAGAGAGACTATCAAAGGTTTCACCAGTCTGACCTGTGACATGGTTAGCAGATGGGACAAGGGACAAGGACGCTGTTTGTTCTTTAATCCGCTCTCTCATACCGAGTTACCGGAGACCGTATTGGGAATCAGTTTCAGCACGTCACAGACTGTCTCTGGGATCTAACGCGCAACTCAATCGAGACGCCGCAAAGACACGGGCGAACGTCTGCTTCTAGAAACAAGTTCTCTCGATTCACTGAAAGTGTGAGGGTTTAAAATATATTGTGCATGACGTGTTTCCATGACTGGATATGAAAGGACATGCTGTGTTTTTGCTCTTTGACCTCACATCAGTCCTGTGTAGTGTATTGTTTGTCTCAGGGAGGATTAGGGAGACCAAACTGGAGAGTCTTGGTCTAACACTTCCAAAACACATCGATGAGGATGGTGCGCCTCCTTGTGATGAAATAAAATATGATATGAAATAAGGAATAGACTTGATTTGTACAAAATGACAAAGGGAATTTAAGCCTCTCACTGTTTCTGACTGGGCTGACTTTGGCTCTTGATGGTAAAAAGAAAAGCCAGATTTCACTTTCTTGTTAATTGACTTTATTGAGAGAATATCAACTCCACAATCAAGATAAAAAAAATAATATGCAAAGAAATAAAGACTACTTGGTTTGAATGTTGAGATTGTAAACATACTGTCAAGTAGTGAAATTTAACTCAGACAGTTCTGTGTTCATGTACCTAAAATTATAAAGAATCTGTGGCAAAAATACAAGTGGAGTGGTGTGCCTTTAAAAAAAAAAAGTCTGCAATTTAATTCCTGACACAGATGCAAAACAATATATTTCCATAGCTTATGAAGCATTCATATTTCCAACAGTACTCAGTAAAAGCTGGGACGGGCAAAAATACAGTTAGAAAGCAACCGTAATATTTTATTGCATAAAATATGACAACGAAATAAAGAAATGTATGCTTGTAAAGCTATGAAAAAGTAGGTCCCCTTTGTCAAATGTCATGAAAATTTAAGGATAAAGTAAAAGTGCTGCTTAGTGGTCGGTTTGTGTGCATTTTATGTATTGTGCGTTCACGTCTCATGAATCAATTTTGCCCTCTAGTGGCAGTAAATTGGCAATGAAGGAGCGGACCCACTAGGTATGCTCTGGGTGGCTCTGCAGACAGTGGATGAACTCTTTCACTTCCTTGCCCTCGAAGCAGATCTGATAGACTGCAGCAAACAGTGGAAACCTACAGGAGAAAATACACAGTCAGTCTTCATTTAATATGATCTTTTGGAGCTCACTGTAGCAGAACTGGAAATTGGTCAAAGCTGAAGAGCGAACAAATGTTATGTTTGACGTTTGTGCGCCAACAACTAACAACTGAAACCTTGTGGCCATGTGAAATCTTTAAACATTTGATCGCAAAACAGGATGCATGATGTTGTTGTTTAATTTTTCAAGGAAATCTCCTATATCTTAAAAACTGAATAAGCTAAATACATTTAGTTCATGCTCTTATCCAGATTAACTTACAATGAGCGAGTGGGTAGAGGCTCAGCGTTGCTCAAGGACACATGGCTGCTAACGGACACAATAGCTGTTGGGGGGGATCGAACCTGTGACCTTTCTACCCTCAAGGCTACTGCAAGCAACCTGTGGCCTAAATCATCATTTCTTATGCGATACATCTTGCCGCTCGCTAGTATTCTGCCTCATCAGCCTGTTTTACGTAGCAGCCTATCAGTCGAAAAAAATGAACGTCTGAAGTTTTGAGTCAACAATGTACGATACAACAATACTTCATACAACATTTGTATGACGTAAATGGACTCACTTATTGATCATGTCCCTCTTCAGGAGAATCTTGTACACCTCAGCCGAGGTCTGCGGGCCTTGCAGCTTCTGGCCGTTGAGCATTTCTGCCTCCAGCTCAGCGATGGACTGGAGAGCCACACACAATTTCAATGTAGTTTGGCAATTTTGTAGACACATTTTATCTCCCCGTTATTTACTCTTCAATCGTCCTTAAAGCAATACAACAAGTTGGTCAACTTTCCCATTACGTGACGGGAACATAGACACCAAAATCATCCATGTGTCCCCGGTAGATAATTTGCTCCGGTGCTACATGCTAACACTTTAGCATACACTGTGTTGAGTGATAGTAGACGACTAGCATGATCCAAAGTATAAGACTGACCTTTTAGTAATACAAAGTTGTTTTTTATTATATGGCCTGTAGATTCATACATTTAAAAAATGAGATATAATTAGCTCAATATAGCTGATGTAGCTAGGTTTCTTTTTGGAACTATTTTAAGTGAGCAACCACGAGCTACCGTAGACACATGGATGATTTTGGTGTCCATGTTCTCATCCCTTAACGGGTAAATCCCACAAAACTTGGTGTATTCCTTTAAGTCAAAACAATAACAGTCGATCTCCCAGTCCGACTCACCTTGGACGTTTTGACGAAGGCCTCAGCGACTCTGCGGTTTCGTCCGCCATAGCAGGTGGTGATGAGGTCGGCCACGCCGCAGCTCTCCAGGAAGGTGATGGAGCTCACTTGGCCCTTGCAGAAGATCTTGGCGAAGGCAATCATCTCCATCAGACCCAGACGGATCACCGCCGCCTTGGTGTTGTCCCCAAAACCCAGGCCATCGCAGAATCCAGCGCCCACCGCTACAATGTTCTGGCAGGACAGAGAGCGAGAGAGAGAGAGAGAGAGAGAGAGAGAACTTGTTTAAATGGGAGAGTGCTTGGGACACAGACTAAATTTGGATTGTAGACATTTTACTTTTGCAAGCAAAATGTGTCACTGAACCGCCATTATTAATGTGGATTACCAACTAAAAGGTTTGATTCTTTTCTATCCGATTCATAATATGAATCACATACGCTGAATCCTTAAAACAAGGATTTCATGAAAAAAACTAAAAAACAATAGAATGCATTTTCTAGCACATTTTCAGCTAACGCAAAACAAATGCAAATATACATAAACTGTGTGTTGTGTTTAATCCACAGATGGCTTTACCTTGAGAGCGCCGCACAACTCCACCGTATCGCTCTCCTGTACCACGGTGATGCGGAAGTTGGGAGTCTGGAGCAGCTCTTTGAAGATATGGCCGTTCGCCTCGTTTTTTGCCCCTGTATTGAATGCAGTTTATTAAAAAAAAAAAGGTAATGCAGTGTTCTCTAGTCATAGTCTGTTTTAACAACCAGCTTTCTATCGCCCTCTGTATGCAAGATAAGATCACTGAAGTGGTTTCTGCCCACTCGAATGCTAAACATCGGACTCTGATGACGATAATTAAAAAAAACAGCGTCTAACCGATGGTGGTTTCACAGAACTTCTCGTCTGCCACCTCGTTGGCGATGTTGGCGCCCATCAGGACGCTGACCTCAATCTCTAGTTTCTCTCTGATGATGTCCGAGATGAGCTTCAATCCCTCTGGTCCTTCATCGACTCCCTGGATGACGACAAGCAATGAAACACATGCACTACTGTTTACTTCTAGGTGGTAGCCTATAAGATAAAGAGGTGGGACTATGATTGGAAGGGTGCTGGTTCGAATTCAGTGTGGTGATTTCCTCTGTATTGCTCCACTGTGAGGTCCCGTGATATCATGAAGCAAGGGCAAGATCAGATGACGGTGTTTCCCCTTTCTGCTGTCTGGGGAGTGAAATGATAAACGCCCAGACATGAAGCAGTATGACAGGATCTTACTTTGATGAGCGATATCCCAATGGTTCCCTCTGAGATGTGCGGCTTCATCTGATCACAGAGCTTGCCGATGAACTGGTGCGGGATTACGAAGATGAGGATCTTCGCTCCCTTCACGGCTTCGGTGACGTCTGGAACTGCCACCTATAGTGAGGCATCGGCAAAGAAGTTAGCCCATTACCAGTGTCTGATGACATGCTATTAGTGTGTGTAACGACATTAAGAGTGAGCACATATCAGCTAGGGATCAGGGTGGGAAATTAAAGGGAACATAAACTGTTTGATATCATCAATTTGTGATGTTCGATGCATTCCAGGAGTTATTTTGTGATGTAATTGACTTCATCTACTTCTACTCCAGTTAGTGATTTCCTACATTTCCCAGAATGCCTTTCGACAACCCCCAGAGAACTGCGTTCAGTCAAAGGTGAGTCTAGCATGAAGCCCTCGCTCTTTGATTCTGAGGGACTGACACCAAAACCTGACGTTTACCGTTGATGTTTTAGATCGCTGAAACATTTTCTGCTGTCAAACTCACTGAACTAACAGTGTTAAAGTGTTTTAGGGTGGATTTTTCCTTTAACACCAGCGCCCAAAGACAATAAATGTTGGTGATGGCTATCAGCCACTTTGGTAGGGAACCAAACTGGCTCTTTTCTATTTTCAAAAGCAATCTATCTGCTAAAACAATAAGAGTCTCTCGCATTTGAAGTTAAGTTTCCTGCCCTGAAAAGGTTATTTTCTCTCGCACTAGATATTACAGACCTTTAATCCTAAAAGATGTATTCTAGGTCTGTGGTTGAGTTATTATTGCACGACTACAGTCAGTGGAATGACACAACGAACAAATGGGTGTAATATTCTTGCTATGAGTTGTAAGGTAATGGGGTCAAGGTTCATTCGTCTTGTCGCAGTTCAGTTGTTCATAATACAATTGAGGCATGTTCCAAGATTGCGCAACACGCAGATACAAGTCCGTCTGTCTCGGCAATGAATAGATAATGTTGCTTATCCCAAAAAATCCCCTAAACTGGGACACTTACCACATTCCTGGGCAGCTTGTGACCTGGTAGGTATTTGACATTTTCATGCTCTGTATTAATGATCTCCGTCAGCTTCTTCCCGTCGATCATCTCCTCGTAAACCCACATGTTCACTATTGGGTCGAACCTGTTGGACGCTTTGACATTGTGCCCGATGATTTTGGCAATGGCAGAGCCCCTGGAAAGAGAAAGGATGTGGTCGGAAGGACAACGTAAGTCTGTTCAACCCAACTCAAACTGGACCCAAGACCCCCAAAAATCACAACACAGACCTGGACCCTAATGAATCAGACAGAACCATGGTGAGCAGAAATAGGTCTGCCTGGTTTGGGACAGTTCCTCCACGCTTGAAAACCAAGCTTTGGTTTACATTTCACTTTAAAACCAAGTTGAGAATCTTGAATAAAACTGGCTGGTTTTCAGGAGAACGCCCTTATGAAAAAGAACTACAGTAACCATAAATTCATAGGATACTATATAAATAGCACAGCAACGTCCCTATAGAAACATTATTATCTATAATCTCACCATAGATAGGGATATAGGAATATTTTATTGATACCACAGCAGATAAAAAATACCATAAAGTACGATAAGGTCACTATAAAGTCAGTACTGAGTTATATTATAGGAACATTATAGTGATTTTTCATTAGGGCAGGTAAAAACATCTTATTCTTCAGGTTGGTGGGAATGTGTACTGTGATTGTGAAGCAAAAGTGGAACGTCTAGGTCCATTCCCATTTGATATGATGGTGGTACCGTGTTCCAAAACAGATTATGAATCAAGAAAACTAAGAATTCAATATAAAACGTATACATCTAGGCTAATAACTCACACACTTTACCAGAACGTATAGCAGCTGGTCCTGCAGTTCACACCAGTGCTTATGCTATGAATGTGTATGTAGCAGACTAAAACACTTGTTTCTGCAGTATACGTCCAGAAAGAGCAAAGGGGAAGTTACCAGTTTCCAGATCCGACGATGCAGACTTTCTTTCCGGGCATTTTTGGAGGAGACAGACGCTACAGTTCAGCTGAATTGAAGAAATAGCCTGTTGTTTTTAATCCCCGTACATATTAACTTCCTCATACGCCCTATTTAGTTACAGGCTACACCCCTCCCCTCTCCTCTCCACGCCTGCACCGCTATTGTCTATGCAAAAGCTGGAATTACACAATTAACCAAGCATGATATCCGCTCCCTTTCTTACCACAGCTGTAATACATAACATACTTTATCCCGTATTTCTAGCATGAGAACATTATCTATATAACGCCTATTGCTGCTCATATTCAAGATTGGGTTCACCTCGTAAAGCAGCGTGAATACAGAGTGTGCACAAAGAAGAAAAACAAACACAACTGCGCAGTGAGTGCGTGAATGTTTTACAGGCCATGTATTTAACTAGCCATTAGAAATGCGGGATCCCGCCAGTCATGTATGTAGTCTGGACCAATGTCAAGCCCGACAGAATATATATAATACGACTTCCGGTCAGGATTTTCAAAAGAATGCTCTTATTGAAGAACATTGACATTTGCTGTACCTCAACTTATTATTCAAATGTAAAAATCTACTTAAGTAAAAGGAAAAACTGGCTCATTTAAATGTACTGAGAGTAAAAGTTACTAAGTGAGTTCACTGTGATATTGCACATGTTGCTACAGACTATGTTGACTGTTGTAAAAATGAGATTATGAAATTCATGTCAGTATTTGATCTGTGATTAAAAAAACAACAACACAGAAAATGTCCATCCCTACTATTAAATAATGTTACTACATTTATGTTTCTTTGAGCAATCAATGTCTTTATGCTGCTTGTCAATATAAATGGGACTAACCTGGCTAAATAAAGGTTACACAACAAACCCCAACAATTGTTTCTTTTCTCTTTTTTGGGGACATATTGTACACTTTTATTGTGACGGTAAATTCACCACACTTCCGGTTGTATCCTCGCTCTCTCTGTCTAGCTTGACGCAGCTTCTCTCCGAATGACCAGTAAATAAGGATTGACCCGAGCGTGAATGTTGAAACAATTGTAAAACTAAAAGACAAGAACAATAAGCTGACAAAACCTTATTTCCTTCTTATTGTTTTTGTTAGTTATGGCGAAACATTCCATTAATAAAATAAACACCCGGACGCACGCCACGCCCACATTCAGACAACGCGGAAGTGTGTTCTCGTGAACGGGGTCACATGACTGTTTTCCTGCCGAAGCAGCAAATAGCAGGCTAGTTGCTAGCAGGCTAACCAGTCACAGTGTCAGGAGAATAACAATGTTTTGTCATCGCTTAGTTAAGTGATCGATAAGTCATCGATAAGTGATGAACCGACAGATCCCTCTCTAAGCGAGGCTCGTCCGGTTAATAATCACATCTGGTTAACGCTAGCAAGCTAACTCAGTTGACGTCCAGCCTTCAAAGCAGGGTTTGTAGCTAGCTGTGTTTCATGCCATGACTATGCAAGGGGAAACCACGGCTATACGAATTACGGATAGCGAAGGCAAACTGGATGCGTTCCCCCAGGGCAGGACCCCAAGCTCGGCGAGGGCAAGTGCCAAAGGCTGGCAGTACAGGTAGGTGGTTATTTAGCTTTAACTTTAACACGTTTAGCTAATGTTAGCTAGTTGCCAGCAGCACAGATGTGTTAAACACACCCTGTGCTTAATTCCCCATATTCACTATTAAGTTAATGATCAAACTAGATTTCCAGTCAGCAACCTTCTTAATGTCTAATGAACTGAGGTGAGAGGAGTGGCGTACTGTGATTGACTTGTGCTTTTAGGTTTGTGTGTTTTAAAGGGTGTGTGCTCAGTAAATTTATCTTAACTAGTGTTTTCTCTTCACCTCTTGCGTCTCAATCCAGCGACCACATGGAGAACATTGATGGCTACTTGATGAAATACACCAACCTGGTCACAGGATGGCAATACAGGTGAGTTGCCACACCCGTGTTTTAAGATATATGCTAGTCCATATCTTAGTATCAACCCTAAACATGTCTGGTGTCCCCATCAAGAGTATTAGAAGGGCTGGGAACAACTGGCCACTGTGGCTGGCTAGTATGTCCCAAAATTCATGAAACACACAAAATATCAGCTTGGTGACTAGTGTTAATTTCCCCGCTCTGTATATTGTCCTCTCCTCTCCTTCTGACCCGATGCAGATTCTTTGTCTTAAACAACGAGGCGGGTCTGCTGGAGTACTTTGTCAACGAGCAGTCGCGACCCCAGAAGCCCCGTGGCACGCTCCCCCTGGCAGGGGCCGTCATCTCCCCCAGCGACGAGGACTCCCACACCTTCACCGTCAATGCCATCAGCGGGGAGCAGTACAAGCTCAGGGGTGCGTATCTGTCCAAAATGCGTACACCGACGTTTGTGTCTTGACAGTCCTGTCTCAGTCTAGTTGATACAGTTTTGATGCACGTGCTGTGGTTTCAGTAGTTCAAGTTAGGTTTAGTGTCTGCCAAAAAATGACCTCACCCCAGTATTTCTGCAGAATCTTAGGTTATTTGGGTGGCTGGCAGGTTGGGGTGGGAAAAGGCCATAGAGGAAAGCAACGGAAAGGACTGCGCATCCTTGTGCAGTGTCTTTTGTATGTGGCATTATCTTAAAATACAGACAAATAATAGGAACCATCCCATGCAATACAACACAATTAAATACAGTCTTTATGGCCCACCGGACGAGGAATTTGGGAATTTGTAGAATTTGTTCAGTTTCTAGTTCCACAAACCTCGCACAGGATACCAACATAACACATGTGGCAGGTTGGTAGCGACCCGAGTGTCTGAGTCCGAGTATATGGTTGTTAAGTGTCTTGCTCAAGGGCACACAGTGGCAGTGTAGCATCTTTTACCGTTGCCAGTTTACAGTTGTCAGTTCAGTCTGGCATTCCAGATCTATTTTACCTACTTCTACCCAACATACAATTGTGAACCCTGTTAATGGGTGCTCTGATAATTGCAGTCCTGTTAATGAGTTTTCTTGTATACCTTTTACTGCTCCAGCTGTACATAAAGCCCTAAAAAGCCTTGATCACAGTAAACCTGCAGGTCCTGACAGCTTAGATCCATATTT
>OMLI01033237.1:1380-14157 GCA_900302605.1 Rondeletia loricata
ACACACACACACGCATGCTCACACTCACGCGCATGCACACACACACTAACTCACTAAATCATGAGAGGAATACCTTCTGAGAGAAAAAAGGGAACCCTCTCCCCACAGTGCTAATCCCCTGTTTTTGTTATCGTTGTTAATTGAAAAAATGAGCTCTATAATATGGCCGCCCGCTGGGTGATTACATAGCCCAAGAATAGACTGGCACGATTCATAAACACTTCCAGGAAAAAACGGAATTGGAGCCATTCTCCGAACTATCACTTTTAATAAGGTGGCAAACCCCTCACTTTCTGTGGAGGAGAGTGTTTATTTGAAGAGACTGATATGTTCGGCTGTGGGTGTTGTGGTACTTGTAAGATAGAGGGAGAGCTACAGGGGCAGAGACAGAGAAAAAAGAGAGACAGAGAGATGGAGAGGAAAAACAGAGTGACTCACTTTTCTCTTGCACTGACCCATACTCTCGTGGGCTTCAGGGTCAAGCAGAGTTCAGTGGTGGTTCACACCCAGTTTCAGGTGACCCCTGAAGTCATCCAAGGTCACTGTAATTTTCATAGTCCTTGCCCCTCTCCACCCTTGAGGGAAACATTGGTCTCTACAGTGACATGTTCATAAGTTAGGCATTGATATCACTGACTTGAGCTATTCATCCAAAAAGTGCATATGTATTCTGTTATAACATACAGCAGGCTTTCCTAGCCTCGAGTTCAACACCCTAATGTACGGTCCCCAGATATGAAAATAGAGTTCCTGGAAAAAGTCTCTATTCAAGCTGAGATGACATGATATGGGATCATTGCTCAAAATTATACAATAAGTAGTTTCAGCCAAGCAATCTGACTGGTCAAAGTTACTTTCCAGCTGTGTTGATAATTCCCATCGAGCATGATTCGCCGTGCTTTATCGGTTGCTATGCCAACTCCTATGATAACCCGGGACCACATAAAATCTACACTTTGCAACTGGAAATCTTGGCACCTCTTGGAAATTTGTCCTGATATAAGACTAAAATGATTATTTGGAAATGACTGCAATGTTCTGTGTTTATTATCTAGCAAGCAGGAAAACTTTGCACTTGTACACTTGTTACTTTGTTGACAGCTTATCTCGCTATCTTGCTATGCTTGATTGCTAGTTTGCTCAAATATTCTGACATACTGTAGCTAATGGTTGTGGATAATAGGCATATCTATGAAAAACATTCAGATTTTATAGCAGCCCAAAAGGATTTAGTCTGTTTCATTGGCACATCTCTTCTTATTAATTTAAGTTATATTACAGTAAATGTTAATTAACAGTAGGTGCCTCAGAGGCAGATGCGTATCTGTCTCTAGACTGCTGCCAGGCTGATAGTCTTATTTTAGTTCAGTATCAGCCCATGAGGATGATAATTCAGGATGCTGCCTCAGATTGTTTCATTAGAAAGCTTGCTTCCTTTCAGGCTGCTAGCAGCAGCTGCCTCAGAGGCAGATGTGTAAATGACCTACCTCATCCGAAGAGAGTGAGCTAGATTCCTGCCAGGTTGGTGGTCAAGTTCAGTCAGGATGCTGCCTCCCAGGCTGTTGCATGAGCAAACGTCCATCCAGGGTAGATAGCTGATTCTAGGTTTCGCCTAGGTAAATAATTCAGTCTGTTTCCCAGATAACTAATTCAAAGTTTCACTGGTAGGTAAATAATTCAGTCTTTCTGCCAGATATGAGTTTAAGTTTCACTGGTAGCTAAATAGTCTTTCCACCAGATAGCTCATTCTCGGTTTCATTGGTACCTAAGCAGCTATGCTCCATCTATGCTCAGCCCTCTGAAGTGCTTGTTAACCAAGCCTAACATTTTAAATTTTTTACTTATAACTGATCATTTTGATTTCTAATACCTTGGACTGCCAGCATCAGTGGATGCGCTGCTATGTTTACTGCTTGTGTTGACACACTCTCGCAATTTGTGATGCCGGGTGGGAGATAAGACATGTTTTAATCACTTTTTGGGGTTCAACTGTTAGATCTGGCTTTGATTTGATTTGATATGTTTATTTGAGAAGGGACAGTGCAAGTTAATGGACACACTTCATGAAGATTGTAAACAAGACAGGATATAGCCAAAGGCTAATTTCCACCTGTTGTCCCTTAAAAGATGTTCTTTGGCCCTTGAGTGTGTATTGGAGAGCTGCGTCAAGCTCTACAGTGAAGTAAGTGATGACATTTTGAAAACAATCAGTCGTCATGATGGCAAAAACTAGTAAAGTAAGGCCCAGGTTGAAAATAACTGGACTTATCCTTTAAGAGTATAAGAATGTTTAGGTATTGTATTTAGTTATATTTGACCTGACTTTAAATCAGCCTATACATAAGCTGTAGGAAATTCTATATGTACATTACATTCCAGTAAGACTGGTGTATTATGGTACACATGCGAAGAATGAGAAGTTTAATTATCTGCACATCTGCTCACTGATTAAAAAAGAAAAGAAAAAAGTAAGGCAATCAGCAATGCAACAGCATCACTGCAGTGCTTTCCACAATCATGTTCACAACCAAAGCAAATTTGCCAGACAAAATGTAAAAGTGTTAAGCAGCAAGAGATTAGAGCTGTCATTGAATTGGCATGAGTAGTAAATGCTACTAAAGTTATGTTCCCATTTTCTTGTCATATGCTGATCGGTGCACAAAGACAGCAAGTGCAATTGTCTACATATTTCAGACTTTATTGACTTGAGAAATCCGTTCTAAGGGTTATATTTCTGTGGGTGCAGCGTTATGTGCGGCCACGGGGAGCCATATGTGGCTCCAGGGGGCTCTCAGTGTAAGAACAACCCCAGACCAGCTGTTCACAGGATCTACAGGAGAAATGGAAGGCATCTTCCCCCACAATTTTCACCTCATGGACCAAGCATGTGTCTGACACGGGGAGAATGGTCTAGGGATTTCCCCTATACAGCTCAAATCATTTTCTGGCTTTCTCCTACTTCCTTGGGGAAGTTTGATATTACCAAGAAGTATTACCCCATTACCCCCTTCATGTGACTCCATAGCTTTGCTGATATGAGCTATAGGAGAAACCATCCTGAAATCTTGGCCTGATAATGACCCGTCAAATTATTTGCAAGCACCACGCCAAAACGGTAACATACGGTGGTCCTGATGTGCAAAACACATTTCACAAAACAAATGAACAAATCACAAAACACAACATTATTTCTACTCTCGTCAGTGGGGAAAGATTGCCAAGAAGGATGAATGCAGGCCAGTGAATATCTGTGTGACAGCAATGTTGAAGATCTTTTTTTTTTTTTTCATTTCAATGACATTTAAAAAGTGTAACGTGTATCTTCTCAAGAGTAAACCGGTGCCTTTCTTGTGGTCATTTAAAAGCCTTAATATCACCAAAAGCGAAACTTTGAATTCATTTGGTGAAACAGCCTTGCTTTGAAATAGGACAACCCTTCATTTTGAAGTCATACAGTATATAATGGTTTATTTAGAAATTTGTCCCAGGGTCATGAAACTTATACAAAAGGACTATGTACACTTTCAATTCACAAAAGGAAAAACACAATAACTGCAGTTACAAGCTTTCATATGGCAGCAACAACTCTCAATCTGCTCATTCAGGTGTAATCCACTCTCAATAATCAAATAGTGCTTACTCCCCTCTGGTGGCCAAAGGGTGTACAGCTATCAGGCCACTAATAGGCGCCCACACGCACGCACGCACACAAAATGCAAAAATGTGTCTGATGGTCAGCAGTCACTGGCAGGCGCTTCAGGACTTGCCCTCAGCCTGGCTCAAACTGTGAAACCTCATCAATGCCACATGAGCAGGACCAAATTCAAATGCCAAAGTGGAAATATTTCAATTTATAAGTGAGTTTACATCAAGGGGCTGTGTCATGTATTATCATTCATCTCCACATTGCGCATGCAAATAGTATGCATACAGTATGCACGCATGCACAGACATCTAAGCAGGTGCCAGTCATCCATCTTGCCAGTCGTCTAGCTCATTTTTCAAGTGTAGCAGCTCTAATGATCGAATAATCACAGAATATAATTTTCTCCTTTGAAAAAGATTCACAGCCCCTTTCTCTTTTTTTCTGTCATTATGGAATGCAGCCTTGGCCCTGTGTGTGTGTGTGTGTGTGTGTGTGTGTGTGTGTGTGTGTGTGTGTGTGTGTGTGTGTGTGTGTGTGTGTGTGTGTGCGTGTATCTATGCCTTATAGTGTGTAGATAAACACAGAAAGAGAGGCTGTCAGTCTTCAAACACTTGGCGCAGGCCCTAGATATGTAACTCTCCTAATTTGGTTGATTGAAACACCCTCGGATTAGCACGAAAAGGTTTCCACTCATTAGACAGAGGTTGCTTGTTGTTGAATGCAAAGCATGAAACGCGGTTCTTCCACTCCAGTTTCCATTCACAGTCGGTCTACAGTTGGAAGGAGGTAGAGGAATCACTATTTGGATTATTATTTGACTTTTTTTCCATTCAAAGATGCAGTGACATTTGTAACTGCAGAGTTTAACACATTGTTTTAAGCATCCATACACAATTCATGATGTAGCGAAGAAGCGTAGATATGTAATCCATATTATTGCTTTTACTATTATGTTGGATTGTGTTGTAAATTGTTGTGTTTTACTTTTAATGATTTTGTTTTAGGTGTATGGTTTTATAACATCTTGCATTTACAGTAATGTTGATTAATGTGTACTGTCCTTTTTTTTTACATAAACTAACAAACAAAAACAAAAACAAAATCTACAACATTCCAGTTACCTCTTTCTTTTATGTGCATGTCCATATCCCAATCAAAAATATATTCTTAGACATAAATAAAAACATTCTGAATCATCATGGAAACTGAATGTAGTCGTTGGGTAGTAAAATACAACACTAAATGGGATAAGGTGGATACATGCCTCAGCATTCCAGATAAAATGGATATATCCCAACTATCCTATTGGAGTTTCTCATAATTGGGGTAAGAACTAATCTGTGTTGTTGTAAACAAGATAAAGCATTTATATGTGCCAACTCAAAAAAGGAATACTTGAGTATCCTGAATATTAATGGTATATTGGTGTGCATGTAAATACACTCAATCAGTCTAGGTAATGATGAGCACTAATCAGAAACCTGTTATTCTAGTGCTGTACAGCTACAAGTTTCTTAAACTATGGCTTGGAGCCCAAAATGGGTCATGGGTCAGCGTCCGGTAGGTCTCTATACAAAACCCAGGGTCGTAAGGTAAGATACGTACAGCAATACTACATCATATGTATGGTTTGATTCCAAAATGATGTGCATTTCTTGAAAAAAGTTACCTATTCACAAGGTAACACGTTCATTGCTCAATATAAAAAAATCAGATAATTAGATTCTCTTGATTCTCTAATATCACCATTTTGAAAGCAAGGGTCTTATGTTAATTTTAGAATGTAATTCTTCATGTTGTCTCTTGATTCATCCAGAAAATCTGAAATATAAAACAAATAAAATAAAATCATACAGTCCAATATCCCAAATTATGAACAAATTGTCAGAATAAGAACAGTTTTAGTGTTGAAGATGGCACTAGAGCCAAAACTGGGACCAAAACAAGGACAGGCATAGATCCAAAATGTAGAGGTATTCTCACCACCCCTGTTACCTAAAACTCACGGACAAAACCATGAACTGTTGGATAAGAAAACATCTGTTCCAAACAAAGCTAAAACCTACCTCAGACACCCTTCCCTGATTTGTAATCCGCTTACTCTAATGATGTTTTCGGTGTAATGACTAATGACCTGTAACAGCTCTGTAAGTCAGTGATTGATTTGATGGAGTGGAGGGGCTTTTTATAGCGAAGGATGAAGGGCGGGCACCGACACAATGTGGGAGTGATTGACGAGATGTTTTGAATGGGATAGTCGGTTCTCAGCTTCTCTCTCTCTTTCTGCGTCTGTTGTCTCTCTCACACTCCCTCTCTCTCTCAGTGTTATTAAATAACTTTCCATGGGGGTTCCCCAATGCCCCACCCATCCACTCACTAACATGCAAACCCCACCACCACCACCAAACACACGCACACACACATATATCCAACGCACAATTTCCTCCCATCGCCCCTCTCCCACAGTACCCTTCGTAAGCCCTGCCAGTCACAGTGGAGCCTTTGCCCTGACAATGCCAGCCTTTGTCCCGTAGATGAAGTCAGAGGGTATTCAGTAAATCTGGCACAGGTGAGCCCTTCCAGGAGGCGCCCACAGGACTAGACTTGAAAGCATGGCGGTGTGAGGCTGCGTGGGGCATACTTGTCAATCTTGATACCTCAGAAATAGGGAGATTTTCGTAACCAAAGCGGGGGTCTGCATTTTTATGTTAAATACTTTTATCGAGCTTCAGACATACACTGTCCCTCCCTTCGCAACCCTAGTGGCCATCTAGAAATGTGTATTGTAGTTAAATGTGCAATGCTTTGCAGCCTGTAGCACCATCCTTGAGGGAGCATAGGTGTGGGCCGGACCTGTGAAATTCAATTTACAGGAAAGGAGTGAGCAAACAGTAGAATTGTCCATCCTCATCCTATTCTCTGTCACAATCTTCCTGACCATGCTGAACACTCTCTCTGATGAGGCATTGTTGTGCGGTATGCACAAAAGGTATGACCCCCATGTTCCATGGAAAAAACGACCATTCGGTCTAAAATGTACGCGAATATTTCTTCCGCTTCGCTTCCATTTCTCTCTGTGAAGGTAAAACAGACATACAGTAGCAGTCACGAGGACGAACGTTGTCTTGGCGAGTCATGGGAATACCACGTTGTAATAACGAAAAGTCAAAAAAGTGGGAACATTTGTCAAAAAGCGTGAGAAATACAGGAGAATTGTGACCCCGGGAGAAAACCGGGTGAGGGTAATGAAAATCCCGGGAAAATCGAGAGGGTTGACAAGTATGGCGTGGGGTCACTGGGAGAGGTAATAGCTTAGGATTCCTCATAGCTGGATTCATAATCCAGAAAGAAGTGGTTCATCTGAGGAACCACTTAGGGAGACAGATTGAGCCAAAAAAGAGGATGTGCACTGGGAATATGGATCAATTGAGGAAAGGTCAGAGCATGGAGAGACTGTGGGTCAAGGGAAATAGGATGAGCAGTTGGAGCATGAAAATGAATTGGCACCCCACTGTCTTCATGTATACTTACCTACAGTAGTACAGTAGTTGGTACATTTGTAGATACACAGCTGAGACCCATCTGTGCCTGTATGCCTTTGTGATATGATAAATCCAACAGCTATCAAAAGTATTTTTCTAGGAGAAATATTACAACTCTGAGGCCGTTATATTAATCTAAAAGCAATCAATAAATTCTACTAGCCAAGATGGCAGTCACCGCTTCATCTAATGATAACAACATATGTAGAAGAAGCAGAGGCCGCAGTCCAAACCTGTAGCATTTTTCAGTTGTTGATCATCTTCCTGTCTTATTTTTGACATTTTACTTAGGTAGGCAGAAATGTAGACAAAGTTGGTATATTTACCCTAGAAAAATACTTTTGAGGGCTGTTGGTTTTATCATATCACAGAGAAGGCTGGAAGGAGATTGGACACCACTATGTCAGTAGCATTTGGAGTAAGTGATGTAGTGAAACTGTAGTGCAGCTTTACCCTCCAGAGACCTTGTTTAAACTGATATGGGTTAAAATACATGGGACTGGCCGGCATACAAATCACCCGCTGTTCAGCAGCCACCAATCACCTCTAAAAACATCTGAAATGGTCATCTCTGTCTCTAAGACATCAAACTCTAAGACATCTCGGGGGGAAATCTCCATGCCTGACAAATCAACATCCTGGCCCTCTACAGAAGGAAGGAAAACTTGACAAAGCACCTGTTGAGACAAATGATTCCATTTGATAAGTGTCGAGTGGCTTTAGTCATCACAACAGGTGTCTTTATCCAAACCTTTTCACTTGCCTCTGTTCTTCTCCAAAATATCAGAGAAATGGAATGGGAAAGGAAGTCCCTTGTTAAAAACAGCCGTTGAGAAAATGAATGTCACATGGTAAATGAAGTGTGAATAAACTGTGTTATACACTACTTGAGTCCCCATTCCTCTCTCAATACATCAGACGAACATAGTTGACCTCCGTATCAAATCTAAAACCCAAACGTCGCTGTCATTCCTGTCATGCCGGTTGCCGCTGCTGATCTGCACCCCCCCACCACCCACACCACCATCGAGGCTCCATCTGGATATCCAGTGCAAAGATATATCTACAGCCCCATTATGGGGTTCTTCTCCCCATAATCGGGCAATAGCTTGAAATGGAGTCTACGCCAAAGTTTTGATCAATGTTTGATTCAATAAAGCCCTTTGAATTCGTAAACCTAGTCTCTCCTGATTGAACTATTAATGTTAACATGTTAGCCACTACTAACACACACTAGATACGTTAGCTAGTGTGCAAATCAATAGGACAGTAATAGTTACCATGCTGGTGGCCAACCCTTGGGCCGAATCTGGACACACTCACTCTTTGATATCAAATTTGGTTAGCTTATCCACAATCATCATCAATAGAAGACAGATTTGTTTTTCATATGGAAATTACAGTCATGTTTAATGCAATGCCTAATTTAAGATAAAATGTTTTATCAGTGGCAATGTGAAGTGTTTCTACTGATCTTTAAACCACCAGGGAGAAAGGGGATGACTTTACCGCTCAATGCTTGCAACAAGGTAAATTCCTTGTGGTGGTAATTCTAGTTCTTATTCTTATTTAGTTGAATCAGGTACTGTCCTCCCAATCCTCAGACAGAGCTAGTCATGTCCAGCCTGATCCTAGCCAATTGAAGCTGATGAATTATGACCAATAATTTTGCTCTGAATGCACCAGTTTTCTTTTTAACCAAGCAGTGGTAGCCTATACAGTGGAGAGGGAGAACAAAGATGAGGGAGAAAGATTAACACAACAAAGGTCATGAGCTGGATTTGAAACCACAATGTTGCAAATAAGACCCCATTTATACCGGGTATTAAAATGCGATCTGTATCTGGATAACTTATCTGGATAAGGAAAAACACATGTTTATGCTAGGTATAAACGCACACAGCACGCATTGCGACTGGAATGTGTCGATCGGATTTCAGCCAGTCGGCTATGTAAATGCAATCCGTACAGTGTGTTCGCATTGGTCAGAAAGTACCGCTCACGGGGTAGAAAAGTTTGCCATACACTTAGCTTCACCGATCCGTTCCCACCAGTCATTGCTTCTTTCCCTCATTGATAGTGAAGGCGCCACTGAAGTAGCAGTGTGGGTTTAACAGCAGCTGCAAACACGACTGCGTCAAAAACGACTCGTCTTTGTTTGTGTTGCCTCCTACTAGAGAGTTGTGGAAAACGACCCCTTCTGCGACAAAGGAAAAGTACGTAGTCCTACACCGTCCCTGTACAGTAACATTACCTGTGGTGCATCAACACCTGACTAGGGCTATAAGGCAAGGAGAGGATCTCAAACATTTGAATGGTGTCTTGGTTGTGCCTATGACCCCTATTTATTTGGTATTAGCTAGGGCTACATTTTGATGATCTTTGCATAGTTGCCATGTCTATGCCCATGACAAACTAATATCCGACTCCAAATTGGACTGGAGTTCCTCCGCTGCAACCGTAGTCAGGGCAGCTGCTACCATGGAAGCCTGTATCCTATGAGAGGGATTAGAGCCCAGTCGAAGCCAGTTGTCAGTGGATAGATGAGAGGCACGGGAGCTAAAGGGTCTCACTGATGCACACACACTCACACAAACACACTTTACACAAGCACACGCCTCCACAATGTCACATAAGCCCACACACAGACAGACACAAACTAGAGCACATAGAAACTCATACCATACACATGCATGAAAAAAAAACATGCACACTGGTCCAAATGGTGAAAACTTGCAATGTGTCATTATTGTGCAAAATCACTGCTTAGATATATATATATATGTTTTAAATGTGGAATTGTCACTAAATTCCACCTCAGATGAGGGTTATACAATTACAATAATAAAGCTAGAGGACCCTGCAGCTGTTCCTGATGGGGTTATGTGATAGTGTTCCCTGTAGAACAATATGATAATTAATACATTTCAGTGTGTGTTTGTGTGTGTGGGTGTGTATGTGTTTTCAGATTGTGCTTGTGTCAAACTGAGAGGAGACAGAGAGAGAGCGAGAGAGCGAGGAAAAGTCTACTGTATGTGAACCCCCTTGGAAAATGTGAAGGCAGTCTTTGTGACTGTAACCTTTGAGATGCCGCGGCATCACAATAACTCATGTGTTTGTCTGGCAAACGGAAAATCTTCATATCACTGAGGAGAACAGACGTCGCTGTTGCTGGGCTAATTGTCACGGAGCAGATCATTTCAGTGAAACGCTTCACAATCAGAAAGCCCATATATTCTATTCGAGTATTTCGTCATCACTGCTATTTGTCACGGAGCCCAAACACAGGACAGATTTATTATCCGTGTGTCTTTCTCTTTTCCCCCTCCCTCTCCTCCTCCTTTTCCAGCAGTGTTAAAGGTCTCATTTTTCTGCCCTTTTCCCATTGCTGATTCTGCAGTCCTTTATGTGGGATCTGCAGTGAAAGGCTCTTCGTGCCAGGAGACTAATGGTCTGCCATTTTCAGATAATGGGGGTTTTAGTTGTCTCAGCTATTAAGAGAGGGTGACAATGACTTGGGGACTGCCCACACATGAATGCTGGGCCTTTCACACGAGGATAGGCAGGCTTGTGGGAGAGCCAAGTGACTGACTGACTGGTTGGCTGGGTCTTTGTGTTGGTGTGTGTACTGTGTCACTTGTTCATTTGTAAATATTTTATTGTAGCCAAACACTGACTCTTACTTCAGACATAATACAAACAGGACTTGCTGTCACACAAGCAATAAGCACAGAGATGCTTCCTTACACTTTGAGATGGGCTGTGAGCTTCACGTTGTGTGTTTGATCAATTAAGATACACAGCTGTTCATTTTCCCAGCTGTTTCGACCGGCTCTGTACTGTAGGTTTTGGAATCGTGCTTCGGCGGTTAGATATTACATTAAACGCGTCATGGAGGACACAAGAATGCATATTGAGAAAGAGCCCAGGGTTGAGAACCACTGGTTTAAAGTACAAGCCTGTGGTTGTAATGGGCAGATCCAGTGTGAGAAGGTGTGTAACTCTCACAGGCCATTGCCACCAATAAAAATGTCTCTTAGACAATTTGCCTGGTAGTACATTGTTTAAAACAATGCAAAGTCAGCTAATTAGGGGTATTAACCTACCCTCACCTGTGACTCACTAGTTCCGAAAATGAAATTGCAGTTAGTTTACATCAGGAGGGTGCGGCAGAAAATACTGGCTCCATTATTTACAAAGGAACAATTCAAGGAAGCACAGAAAAAAAGCTGGCATCAATAAAATCCTTGACATCTGTGTGTCATAATCAATGGCTATATTATATGGTATTGGTTTTTCTCTCGACCCGCCAGAGAAATTTGTCTCTGAATGTCAGATCTGTCTCGCTTGTCAGCATCAGATCTCTGTCATCTTTTATCTTTGACCCAGATCGAAGGTAGGAATGTGGTTTTTACTAGTGGAGACACGGATATGTAAACTCCCTGCACTATGGGGTCAGAGGGCGCACCACATTCCAAAGGAGGCCCGTTTTTAAGGTCATAATTGTGACAGCAGAAATATATTTGTGGAGAATTTATGTGCGATGGTTTTATTACTCGTAATATCAAACAAATCAACTCGTTTTGACACATTCCAAAGGAGTGACTTTTCAAAGTAGTAATGCTAATGGTAAAACATTTTTTATAGATACATATTTTATAGTTTGTGATGATGTCAAAACAAACACAGTATTTTCAAGGATATGAGAGGTATGGTGCTGTTTTCTTTTTGTACTCAACAATGGGATGATCTGAGGGGAGCGGAAAGGTGACTGCATCCTCTGTGTTAAGACATATAATATGATGTGCAACTGTACTTTTCTAGAGGAAAAAATGACTGTGAAATCTGTCCGCCTTGTCGAGTTTGAACAGATTGATCACTGCCAATCGAGCATTTTCCCTAAAAACAAAACACTGAGAGAAACAGGTGGCACAGAAAGCCCTCCCCTTATCTAGCTACTAAACAGAGAAATTACTTATTTGCATGTTCAGTTATTTGCAACCATGATATTCACCCATGGGTCGTTCCCAATGTTTTGGTGTGTTCCTTCCAAACACATATTTTTCAGGTTCACTGGCAGACCCACTCAGGCAGTCATGACAGCTTCTGTCAACTTGCATCGCGGGACCTTTCAACCTCACAACCAAAATAAAGCTTAGCTCCTGCTATGGATGGTCACCTCCTCTGTCACTGATGGGGACACATACTGACAGAGGTGGTGACCTGTGAGGATTGGCGACTGCGTGGAAAGTGTTGTTATTGTTGTTGTTGTTGGTGTGTGTGTGTGTGTGTGTGTGTGTGTGTGTGTGTGTGTGTGTGTGTGTGTGTGTGTGTGTGTGTGTGTGTGTGTGTGTTTGTGTGAGGATAAGTGACCCAAAGGAGGTTGTTTTGGAGACTGAATGAGCAACTGGGAAGTAGGTGTTTAACTCATTTGAATGGTAAAGACAAAAGTGCGCACACACACACACACACTCACACACACACACACACACACACACACACACACACACACACACGACAAGTCTGACCTGAGCAAAGATGTAAAACTCATTCTAAAACAGAATTAAGAAATTTTTGTATTCCTATTAT
>OMLI01033240.1:4861-16063 GCA_900302605.1 Rondeletia loricata
CTCCACCCACACACACACACACACACCCCCACACACACACACACACACACACACACACACACACACACACACACACCCACACACACACACACACACACACATCATGAATTAATTCAGGGATACCAAAAACATAATTCTTGGACAGAAATATGCAACCGCTCCTGAACACAAACACACAAACCTCCCAGTCCAGAACAGAGGCTTGCCACTGGGCGATCTTGTCAATGTTCTCCAGCCTCCTCTTCCTCTCGTTGATCTGCTGAGTGACGTTCCGCATCACTGCCAGGGCTGCTGCCACGTAGCGATAGTCACTATGGAGACAGCACACATGTTATTACTGTTGGGGTATTAAAGGCCCAAGTTATAGCCTTTGGAGACAGGCCGATCATTAAAAAAGGAGGATATAATGTTGCAGCAGTGAAAGACAGGGCACAGCCTATTAAAGACCGGGGTCATAAACCCAAGTAACCGCAGTAACTCAACTGGAACACAGTCAATACAACATACCGCTATTTAATTCTAATCAGCCGTTGTCTCTCTCCACAGTTAATTCTGACTACTTCTAAGCTAACTGAGCTCAGTTTATCCCTCTGGCTTAGATGTGCTACGGATCCAATCCTGGCTGTGGATAATGTGTGTATGTGTGTGGATGTGTGACAATGCTGCGTGTGTGTGTGTGTGTGTGTGTGTGTGAGAGCAGGCCTATCTGGCAGATTCTCCACAGCTCCCAACAGTCAAACACTGTGATCTGGCAGGCCCAGTTGGGAGAGCTGGCACCTGTCCCTCTCTGGCTGGGAACGTGTGGTTTGTGAACGACCTGGAGCTGGCTCAGACACACTGACTCACTCACACCATCTTTCTGTGGGTTTGCGTGCGTGAGTTTGCACATCTGGATGCACATGTATGTGTGTGTGTGTGTGTGCATGAGAGATCATATACTGTATGTGTAATTTGCTTCTGTGCTGTACATTCAACATGTGGAGAATGTTGGCCTGCGTTTGCATCAGTGTGAGGCTGATTTCAAACTTAATCTGTAATGCATTTATGTTATGTTTAACTATGTACTGAGATCTACGGAACGATCCAGTGGCAATGTATTGAGGTGATACTGATTTGATCTGGTTATCGATTGTAGCATTACAACAACATAAACTTTGGTTGCAACTTTGATTCAGTGATGAAATGTTTTCCTCTCAAAAACTTCACAGAGAGCTGGTAAAAAACGGGGGAAAATAACATTTGTTTTAGTTCATGCATGCATAATCACTGCTTACGTAGAATAAATCCAACGCTTACAACAGCTGCATCACAAGGCAATGCATCTGCAACGGAATGATGCATCGGTAATGGATTCTCTCATTTATGAACTTCCATGAGACAGTTCAACAAATTAGTGATATCCTGGCCTAAGCATACAGTACCTGTGCTCCTGCGCAGTGTATTTGAGAAGCTCAGCCAACTGGAGTGGATATTTGCAGATTTTCTGGACGGGGGTGAGCAGGAAGCCATCTATGGCAATGTCAATCATTTGCTGGAGGAGGCGACAGGCCTCAAAGAAGTGCTGGTACCTGCCATCCCTCATCAGCTTGCTCAGCTCCATACAGGCATCCAAGTGGTTGTTACAGTACTCTGAATAGATCCAGAAACCATCTTGCTGTGGGATAAAGGAGTAGGGAGGAGCATGATCAGAGGGGAAAGAAGCGAGAAGTCATAAGTCTTCTTTTGAATACAACACGCTGGGGATAAGCATGCCAATAGTATGAGTCTATTCATTTTTTTAATCTTAATTTTATTTCAAATTGGGTTGAATAAAGGAAAATCCTCTGAAATTAACGACACAGTTTTGTACTATGTCAATTCTTCAAGTGGTTATGGCATGAGTGTGCAGCAATTCATATGTGTGTGTGTGTGTATAGCTTACATGTTCAAAAAAGTGTAAAGGCTCTAAGAGCTATACACTTAGATTTTTCTTACCCAGGCAAGCTGACTCAACACATCATTGTGTGTGTGTCTGCAGTGTTGGAGAGTAGTTTCACTACATGTAATTAAACTAGTTTAACTGCTTCACCATTTTATTCTTTTTCTTTTTTCTTTTATTTACTCCTTTAATGGTAGTTCTTTTTAAGTTTACATACAACACAAAGTTAACATTCCTCCCACCTTCTCCTGTGGAAAACACAAATTAGGTTGTTTGGAATATTAAGTCCAGACTTAATATTCTTACAGGCAGTTGTTAAAGTGTGGGCAACACAGTGTACATTCGTTGTACTTTATTTTAAATAAAGTAACATTTTTGTTAACATCCTAATCAGTGGTATTGTTTGCAGTCATGTGATTTTGTATTATATGACATTGCAGATGTTGATATGATCATTTTTGCAAAGCAGTTTGAACTACTTTTTCTAAGTAACTTTAGTTAACAAAGTTATATTTCTCTTGAGGGTAGCCTTGCTGTACAGTTCAACCCCTTGTGAAGTAACTGGTAGCTTGTAAAACTATACTTTCAAGGAGCTTACCCAACACTGTGTGTCTGTCTATTTACACTCACGTGTTCTAGGAAGCAGGGTCCGATCTCAGAGAGGTGGGGATCCTCTGTGTTGTACTGTTTCTCCAAGTCTCTAACAAAGCCCATCTGGAAACGGTAGATGTCCTCGATGTTCCCAAAGATCACCTTCAGCTGGTCATCGTTGAACATGTCCACTCGCTTCTTGCACTGGCGCAGGTAGCCCTGCAACAAAAGGGTTACAACTATGGTTAGGTGTCCAAAGATGATACAGTGCAGGGGTGCCCAAACTTTTTCACATGGAGCGCCAGGTGCTGAAATGTGACTGGCTAGAAGGCCGTGAGAAAGAAAATGCAACAGAAATGTAGCAAGTAGGCATTCGCTTCTTAGGTCTTATGTCATCATTATATTTGTTAATGCTTTGCAATAAGCATGCCAAAATAACTCTTCAAATATAATTGGCACGCTGACAGACAGTTTTGCTGCAAGAGGTAAGTCTTTGATATTTCACACTCCACTTTCACCAAGTGAAAGTGCAAATACACATGCTCAACCTTTTTGTTTTGCTTCTTGAACTCAAGTTTAATCCAAATAATCATGATGAAAGCAGTGATTCATGAAGTTTGGTTCCACTATGGGATATCCACCATTTGAAAAAAGTGACACCTATTTAAAAAAAAAAGATTGATGGCACAAGATTAAAACAAATTGTGCTATTTTTATTATTATATTGCGTATCTTCTTTGATTGACAAAATGGTAACACTTTTATATCATGGATAGCATTTCAGAAACGACTGCTTCACATAAAAAATTGTATGATGTAATTTGAAACCTTTTACTTCTAACTTGCTTACTGAAAATAAATACATACTGTATATTCTTTTTACAATTAAAGTAGAAAGACTGATTGGTGGTGATAGGCTGGCTAGCACTTTTGCTATATTCTTGCTAATGCTAGCAGTAGAATAAACAGTGAAGCAGATGTGATGACAGATGTGACGTGATGACAGATGTGATGACAGCTGTGACGTGATGACAGATGATATTGTCGCTGGTCACACCCAAACACAATTTGCTAATGTCATTTCCCAAGAGTTTCAATATTGTAACAAACTGAAAATGAAAAGCAACTAACGTTAACATTAGTTAACATTGTAACACTAAATGCACCTTTGCATCCCACTGAAACTGAAGTGATTGTGGCTTGATATACCACAAGCCAAAGCCAAGGCTTTTGTTTCATTTTCATTTAGACATGAATTCTAGTGGTGGACTAGCCACTGCTGTGTACAGTTGAGATCCTGTGATTTCATATTTAACTAACAGAGAATGTGTTTTGGGGCAATTTTGGGTCTCAAAGCATGAGAAGAAATAGGTCTGGAGTGAGAGTGTGTGATCAGAGTCATTTGTGTTTGTCTCACACTGAATGTGTGACAGTTGGCAGCCCTGGCCTACCATCAAATTCTGCCAGACTCTGTCTCTGTGGTATGACTTTAAAACTTGGGACAGCAGTGCGTATGTCTGTGTGTGTGTGTGTGTGTGTGTGTTGGTGCGTGTGTGCACGTGTTTAATACCTCACAGATGTCCTTGAGGTGTTTGATGTAGTGTCTCTCTGTGCTCATGATCTCGTTAATGACGTTAGCTCTCATCTGGTCGCGGTTCTGGAGGGGCGAGCCCAGACACAGGCAGTCATTGGTCGGGTCCAGGTGGCCGTTCTGCACCTCACTGGTCCCTTCCGCTGGCTCCACCCCCCCATCCTCCTGGTTCACCCACAGCTGAGGACGGCAACACACATGCACACATGCGCCCACATAAATACATACACACACACATACACCAACACCAAACACACATGCGGACACACACACACACAGACAAACAGAAATGTGCACAGTTAAATATCAATATTTAATAGAATATTATTAGTATGCAATGCTCTGATTTCTAATTTCCCCATCATAGCATCCGTGAAAAGCTATAGTTAGGTATCCATACCACAAACACTTTGCCATCTACCTAGTACTACTTATTCTTAGTAATAGTCAATCTGTGCATGAATGCACACAGCACGCATGCACCCACGCATGTGCGTGCATGCCCACACACACCCAAACACACCCACACACACACACACACACACACACACACACACATACACACCCACTCCCACACACACAGCCCCATTTGATGAGGGGTGCTGGTAGTTTGGACAGTGAGTGAGGCTCTTGGCCCAGCATGTCAGAAAGGTGAGGGACATGCTGCCAAACACCCCAGAGTATAAAAAGCCTCTGTGTCTGGTGCCCAGAGGATATTCAGTGCCCAACTTCTGCCCAGTCTGTGCCCAGAAAGCTCCCCTCTACACATATGTATGCACTCACTCACACACAACCTCACGTTTTTCTCACTCACGCACACACCAACACACACGCAGACCCACATACATAGGGTATTCCACTCTCAGTCACAGTGGCCGTGGTTTCAGATGCCCAGCAGCCAACACCTGATGACACACAGTTTGCCAAGAGAACATCAAAGAACCGACGGGTAGAATGCCAAACACAAGATGAGAAATGCAGCGCCACAGACAAGCAGAGTGACGGGTGGGAGAGCACTGACTGCAGACGAGGACTAGTAGCGCAGCATTAAGACTACGAAATAGTCAGAGTCAATAGTAAATGGAGTACTGAAAAAAGGATCCATAATTAAAATAGAAATATCCACGAATGTAAATAAGAATAATCATCTCAAAATACAGTAATATATCTATTTTAAAATTTGAGTATAGACCTTTGAGAAGACGTTTAAGAAGATCTTTACTTTTGACTCATCCGTTCTGCCTCTCTATTGGCCCCGAAGAGGATGATGTGCAAAGGTTATGGGAACGGTGATGTTTGGTAATGCTGGGGGAACGTTGCGTGGACAGACTGGAGCGGGCGGATGGGCGGGCGGGCGTGCTGAATGGGTGGATGAGGCTGGGAAACGCACCTTTGACATGGTGTTTTGGAACCGTGGAGTTGCTATGGGGTTGATATAGAAAACCTGTTTTGTTTGGGGCTGAGGAGGGTGGGGTTCCACCTTGGGGAGAGAGAATGACAGAACAGAAAGACACTTTTTGGTTGACAGTCAGTCAGCCTGTCTGCCCTGCCCTCTCGGGAGTGGGTATGGAGGGGTGGACAGGCGGGAATGGACATGGGGAGTGTCTGGGGAGTGGGAAGGACCCTACTGCTTCCCTCTGTACATCTTCAACTGCCATGGGAAAGAGGTATGGAATAACATAACTGCAGCAGACCTCTGTGCTAACACACTGTTGGCCTTATTTGAGCTCAGACACAGGTTAGATTACATAAACATGGTGTAAAGTGAGGACTTGTTCTGTATATTCGAGTGGCTTTCAAGGGTAGGAGTCGGAGGCGCTGCCAAACAAAAAAAAGGGCTCATCAGCGTTCTTTGTTTTGTCCTCCCAGAACACCAGATAGAGGCACTTAGCTAGCTGTTCTCTGATCTCTTGTGTGCTATATATTATTAAAGTAACAGCTGTGTCTATTGTCGGCGGCCAGGAGCTGGAGCTAACTCACCCGTACAAAGCTGGCAGGGAACCATCCTTCCTCTTCGTCAATCTGGCCCCACCACCAGTCCTTGTTGGAGGCGTCCAGGACCTTGATGACGTCGCCGGCCTTAAACGCCAACTCCCGGTCCGCCATGGTCACATGGTCCCATACCGCCTCAGCGCTGACGATTGAACCTCCGCTTATCAACTGGAGAGATTGGAGGGAGAGAGAGACAGACAACATTTTATACTATATTCATGTTACATGAAGCCACTATTGTGGGAACACCACTGAACTAGTCAACAGTATTACAGACACTGACCAGGCCATAAATATGGATCCACATGATTGTAAAACAGCATCTAAATTGAATTTGGGGGTGATGGTAACACAGTACTCCCCCACTTGGCCTCATTTCGTGTGAATCCTTATTGTTAAACCCACTCAGATTACAAATGGATGCAAATACACACCCTCAAAGCTAGGGGTCCATTAGCCGCTTAGGGAACGCAAACAGAACAACACAGCATAATAGCTAACACACTAATCTACAACACAACACAACAAAACACAACAACACAAAAAGGCAAAGCCATTAGCGGAGGATGAAACAACACAGCGTTCAGAAGCTCAGCACCAGTCTCCGCGCAGGGACGGTAATTGGCCCATTATGACATTAGAATAATTACATGTGTTAATGTAATATAAATGTTGAGGAGCAAACAAATGTGAGGGGATAATCTCCCTTCTCTCATACTGTCACCAGAGCGTATTGTATCTGCAGCACAGTCTTTGACAAAACGTGGAAGGATGACTCATCAAATCTTTTCTATTGATTTTATCATCATGAATAAATAACGTGGACGTTATGCGACACTGAACATAAATGTTTAAATGCTGTAAAGCGGTGTGCATGTATGAGAGCAGAGTCTGTATTATGTGCATGCACGGGGAGGCTCTGTGAGTTTATGAACGCGTGCGCCTGCCAGGTGATCAGTATTCTTTAGAGGGGCTTTGGAAAGGGTAAAGGTTATTCTCATTAAAGGACCAGACACAGCGGAGGATGTTCCTGAGAGGGACCCGGACCTCACACCATCCATCTACCAAACAACACCGCTATCCATCACACTGAGGAATAGCTTTGTCGCCTTGAGACCGACGCACACACACACACACACACACACACACACACACACACACGTTGAACCTTGTGTGCATCCGTGGCATTGGTCCAACTGTTTGTTCCAATTGTTCTCTCCAAGGTGGTGCTCATCAGCATTCTGCAGTCCAGAGCTAACCATGCATCCCTTCCCCTGGGTTGTGGGCTGAGCAGCCAGCTCTAACCAGGCCTGACAGGAGCTGCTTATAGTCTCTAGGTATGGCACTACCAAAGGCCTGGAGACAGGGATGTCACATGGGTGGACTTGGAATTAGTTGTTTACTTGCATTATGGCTCTGCATAATATTATTGGGTTATTTGTGTTTTTTCCCCTCTTTTTCGTCAGCCACAACAGATGCTATATTTCCTTCTGCAGTCAAATCATTTACAATTTGCTTCATCCGCAAGAAAACCAAATCCCTGGATGACAGCACCTTTTGAAATGCATCTGATCATTACGGGGCCTATTGTACACAAGCACAATTGCACCTATGTGCTGATGCAGTGTGTGTGTGAGCGTGGTCCAGAGAGATAGCTGTTTGTGTGTGTGTTGCTAATCTAAGCCCCATGAGGATCTAAGCTCTCAAACTCAGCAGCTACATTGCCACTTAAATCTGTGGACCAGCCCACCTCCCTGATGGGGTTGGGTTGCTTAGACAGCTACAAGGGAAATAAGCCAATCAGGGCAGAGGAGTGAACATGGGGAGGGACATCCATGCCTGGAAGGGAAAGAACAGCCATCGTCATGGCGACAGATGAGGCTGCTCCACTGGTATTGACAAGATGATGGGATGAGACAAGGACACTTCAGGATGCACCACAATATTCATAAATAGGGGTTGTCTGTGTGTGTGCATGCGTACGCACTTGTGTGTGTGTGTGTGGGCATACACACATGGGATGCAGCTGTAGTGACCACAGAATGATTGCTATAATCACTGAGTTATTAAATATTAACATAACAAACCGATGGCATTAGTGAATTCATTGAAATGAACATTTCCATGTCAAAGAAAAGTGAAAAGGTACATAATGTAGGCCTCTGTATGCAGGTTTTAGATTAAAGGACAGCTACCGGATGTCATTGAGTAGGTTGATTCAATCAGGTATCATAACGCATTGGGCTGGGAGGCCGGGATAACAACAGCTCTATATCTCAGACCTCTCCACTACAGGGAGAGAGGAGGATTACCGCAAAAACATGTGTCACGCTGCCATGGAAACAGGACCGATGAATAGTGCTCAAACGCGCTGGGGTCAATTCGTTGTTGATTCAGGAAGAGGATTTTGATTTGAATCTTTTTTTTTTCCTCCACAAATGGATAGTAAAAAACATGCAGGAATAACAAGCGGAGCCCAGAGCAGTTTCACCTGACCATCCCCACCCGACACCGGGACCTCCGCCTGCATCAACCCACACCACAGAGCAGCCTTGGCACTTGGGTCAGTCTTGCTTCTTTCTCCCCCACTGTAACGCCTGCGTGGCCTAATCCACCCCTCTTCCCCCTCTCCTTCCCAACACCACTCCATTTTCAACCCCATTCACTCCAAGCACAATCTCCCCAGTCCCCATCAATCTGCTGTAATATAGGTGACAGAGAGAGCGAGGGAGAGAGAGAGAGAGAGATAGATAGAGATCCATTCACAGCAAATGTTCCTCCCTGCTCGTTTCTCTCCTTTCCTCGTCCCTCCATCTCCCTAACGAGATCGACACTGCCCTCTCCAATATACTGTATTGCATCCTTTTTTCCCTCTACATGTCTGAATAAACTAAAAGCATTACATAATCAATCTTTCCAATCCCTGCCTGAGCACAGCCTGATACCTAGCTTGATCAAAGGGAATACAGTCAACACACATACACACACACATACACACAAACACAGAGGAGTCTGCCACGACACACTCTTCATTACCGGCGTGTCTACCGGCTGTAATGACCTATGTCATCGTCATGGTTACACTGCAGTTACAACATCGAAGATCAGAGGGTGAAACGGCCGCTTTAAACCGCAGAACCTGTATTTGGGTCAATGCAAATGAATGCAGAGGAATCTATCTCTTCGCATGGATATACATGACAATGCTTTCCATTTCATGTTAAATCACAGGAAGGGACAAGGAGGAGGAAATATGTAAGAAACTGAAGCTAATATCATCTTTGCACCACAACACATCAGCATTCACTGCACCGGCAGCTCCACTGCATTCCAACATCCTCCTCCATCTATCCAGAGCACAGCTGCAGCAGAGCACCCACAGCATCCCTGAGCAAACACACACGCCTTGAGCCAGCCTTACCATGTTTGTGGCATGTAACTGTTCAGAGAGCGTATGCATGGAGAAGTCCGGCTCATACGATCATGATAATCGAATCCCTTCGGAGGAGGTCGAGGCGATGGTTCCCCCGCGAGAGCTGAGCCCGAGATGTCGAGTAACGAGGTGCTGTATTCCAGAAAGAGCTAGGCTTCTCTTTCCGACGCACCGAGCGAGCCTCGCGGTCCGTCCTCCCTGTGTCTGCCAACGCTGTTATGTAATACACTTATGCCCCGAGTATGCGAGCCAATCAAAGATGCTCTGCCTAAAACCGGTGAGAAATATACACACGTCCACACACACACGCACACACACACACACACACTGTTGTCTCGCTCACACACACCGTCCACACATTTACACTTCTGACTGCACAGCATTTACAAGAGCTCTATTAGGAGGCACCTGCTCTCGGGGGATTCTCTCAAATATGTGAATACCAGGGATGCGGAACTACAGATAACACTCACACAGACTATCACACACACACACACATATGCAAGATGCACACATGTGAACACACTCACATCTGTAAGTAGCACTCTGTTATTGCTGCTATAGCCAACTGAGCGATAAGCATAACCACTGCAATATACACCATTGTGATGATATGTTTACAGTCCTGCTGGGGATGTTTGTGCGTTGTACCACAGCAATGAAAAGACGCTCACGGGCCCACATGCCACTGCATGTGATGGAGGCATCTCTGTTCATAATACATGGCTGCCACACACTTCCTACTGCGCTTATTGTACAACGGTTACCACTTAACCACACACACACACACACACACACACACACACACACACACACACACACACACACACACACACACACACACACACACACACACACACTTAGCCTCGAGTGTGAGAGAGGTTTTGAAGATCAAAACCTAGACAGGCTACCAGCTATTAATAGGACTGCGTGGACAGCTCTGGGATAGGCTTTTAGCATATCTATTTCTGACATTCATTCAACATTCATGACACCCGCCTCCAATCTTTTATTAGATTATGCCACTGCATGTGGGGGAAATGGAAAAGGCATTTTTTTCCATCTGACATGTCTTTTCACTTAGAGGAATTTTTCATCTGTTTAAATCTGTTTCATCCGTCATCAATAAATATGCACACACATACACATTTCATAAGTCACTATTTAGTGACCAGGTGCAATAATGTGCGGGCTTCAAAAACAGGTGCATGTTGAAATGTGTGGGAGTATTGTGGACTATGAAATGGGAGCTGAGTGTAGCGGCATCTAAAATGGGGGAAACCTGGAGTGATGGAGGCCCTGCTCTGTTAGGCCTAGCCCTGCCTGCTCTTGGTTACTGTGCAGTGAGAGCTTACAGTGATCCTTAGTGTCTTAAACCATGAGCACAAAGCTCTCCATTGCACCCCTAGTTACTACCAAATAATAACACATTCACTTCATTGGAGAGATTTACTGCTGCCCAGGTATTAGCAGTGATACTGACGATGCTGTGGTTTCAATTTCCCATCAGAGAAAAACAAGTCCTGACGCAGCAGGATTGTCGGGATCCAAAAAAGACCATCGGATTCAATGATTACCTAATGACCTCAAAATGGCACAATTATAGAACAAAATTAACCCATGCGCAAAACTGACATAATAATACAACATGGAGGAGAGAGGGAAATCGACAGGGGG
>OMLI01033243.1:0-15282 GCA_900302605.1 Rondeletia loricata
CACACACTATGTTGAGGTCAATCTACTTTCAATTCAATTCATTCAGAAGTAGATTTTCTACAATATCAAAAACTGGAAATATTTTGCCTTTAAAAAGTGTTTGTATCCAAAGACCACCGCAGCAAGACAGCAAGTGGGGCAATTGTCTTTGGCAATATCACTATTTTCCCTGTGCACCAGACCTCCACCTCTGTCATCTAAAAGAATTATGTCTTTCATTATGCTATAGCAGTATTGCCAATTTGGTTAATGGAGTCCAATATGATTTGTGAATTTTGATGAGTGGGCCTTAATCAGCCTGCAGCATCAATTATCCTCTTGGCTTCACTTTGGTGTCATACTTACTGGTCATTGAACTCTTTAGTGGACTTTCAGTGACTTTCAGAAGTTCAGTGTTGTTATTTGTATCTAAATTCGTATTGTAATGATAAGGTTTTCTCTTTATAATTGCTTAAGGTTTGTTAATATCGTCGTTTTGTTCCTGAGCACCATGTAATTTGGGTAAGTGAAGTGCTGTACAAATATAGTTAGCATTATTATTATTATTATTAATTTTACTAGCAGTATTTGTATTGGTAGTGAATGTAGTAGTTGTATTAGCATTAGTATTTGTTGACAGTGATCTGCAGGCCACAGTCAAATGTATTCTCTTTGACATTGGAAGATAAATGTAGGGAAGGCACATCACCTCCATCAAGCTCAGCTCCTGCAGCAGGTCAGGTGGGACACATTTGTTGTCAGGCTACTCTGCATTAGAATTGATTGAAGCAGACTGTTGCTGTGTACACCAGCTCTTTCTAAACGTTGTCACTCAGCAACCAGGCCGTATTTTGTTTCGGTTGTCTCAAAAGCTGCTGAGATGCTTGTGATCAACGTCTAATGTTATTTGGTGGATGCTTTATACAATGTACATGTATTATTCTGTGTATATGATCCAATAATGTATATGAGGCTAGTGTGACCTTTTTAAGGGAGCTATTAATACAAATTATATTTCCAAGACTGTAATAGTACATGATTGAGATATCCAGTTTTGTATTTCTGACCCTGAGAATGGAGACAGATGAGGTGGAGAGGGGCGATAAAGGAGGGGCGCAAAACAATTGGGGGGCTTCGAACGGGGCATGTTGGTTAGGTGATGGAGGTAATTGAGCACAGGTGAGCTGGCAAGAGTTGGCTGGCTCTGGTTGAGAAGGAAGGGAGAGAGAGAGAGAGAGAGAGAGAGAGAGAGAGAGAGAGAGAGAGAGAGAGAGAAGGCTCATTCTTGTGTTGTGCACTCCTGAACTTCAGCTAGTGAATTAGCTCCATTTATTAATGTACCAATGGGGTTTACAATATCAGGACAGTTCTGATAGTGGTAAGTTATCAACACAGTCTGCAAAATTGACCTAAAATTACTTTCCTTCTTGCCATTATTTGCACACAGCCATTTTTCCACTGGTCTTAAACGATGGTGCGAGTTTCCCGATCTTAATTCTAAAATCAGTTTCATGACAGTGGCGTGCGGCTCACAAAACTTTTGAGGGTGCGCACATTTCCTTAAGAATAGCCTTCATAGCTGTTCTTACCTATTTCCCTGAGCTGTAGCTGAGACAAAACAACAGTTGTGCTGTCAGACATTTTTCATCATCAAAATCAATAGGCCAAGAATAGCTCTTGAAGGTGAGCCATGTCGATCCATCTCTCTCAGTCATCTTTTCCTCTATTACCCCTGGGGTCAATACCATAGCTTTTGTTGCCAACAACAAAGTTATTCACATTTTCCCCAGAGGAGCCGAGGTGCTACAGAGCTCCAATGTGAGGAAGCTAATGAATATATTTGTCATCTCTCTAATAGCTCACTATATCACCACAGCACCTTGGCTTGGGATTTATGGTAATCATGACTGTGGAAAAGCAAATGTATTCTGTCTTAGGATGTTTAGTTCCTGGGTACCAGGTTGCACTAATGAGACACCTTGGGAGAACATTCAATTGACAGCATGTGACTGCAGTGGACTCTTTTTGAGCCGAACTGAAGACTGACAATGAGCCACGGTTAAACATAGCCTAAGCACACAGAGTTGGGAGGATTCACATCAGCGAGTGAGTGCAAGAATGGCAAACGAATGATGAGTCAACTCTGCTATTGATTAGAACTGACTTATTTTGGTCCAACAATACCAGTTTGCCCTCAAGTGATGTTGAAATGTCTTAACCGATACCGACCCCAGAAACTTTTTTTCCCCTCTACTTTTTTGTCTCACAAATCTAACCCAATACCAGAACTTTGTCTTCTTCCATTAAGTCCCAAGGGACTGCACTTTGAGACAGTGGTATTTTTATCTATGCACTCTAAATGCAAATGACCCAGTGTCTAGGACTCTGGCAAGTACCGAGCACAACCGAAGAAGATGGTACGACAAGCGCTCACAGGAAGTCTATCAAGATTGATTAAGAAATCAAAATACTTGAACCGCAAGTTAATATTTTTCACCGTACCAAGGGGCAGCAATTAACATTAACAATGTCAAAAAAAGGCATTGTTAAATTGAACCCCTCACTTGTTGATTGACTGTAGAGGGGGGGTTGGGTTTGGTGGAGCATAAACAAGTGAGGCTTCAGTCAGTTGCATATATTTCATTTACATGGTGAGTATCGCAGGCACATTTCATGTGGCATGAATAATGGCGTGTGGGTGTGAGAGGGAGAGAGAAATATTTCTTCAAGATCTGTCGCGGGTGGCTCCTGCTGCTTCTGCGGAGACGAGAACACACACACACACACACAGGCGAGAAGATGCAGGCTGGCTGCACGGCTCTGACACACTTTAAAAGCACACTTGATCAGCAATTCCTTCTATGAGCCCACACAGTCCCCAGACGTCAAATACACCTCCTGAAGGTTCAGGGCACAGGATGGAGTTGAAGGCGGAGGGATGCCTTGGCAGAAACACGCCTCACCTTGTTTGACTTTACTGGGGTATATACACAAACCTATTGCCCTCATGTGGTCGGTGCTGGGTCACGAGCAGGACAGAAACATCTTCAAAACAACATAAACGTTTGACAACAGTCATTGAGTTCTCAGAAATATAAAAAAAAAAGCTTCATTACTTTACCTTAAAAAAACAGCTACAGCCTATATTCCAAAATAAAATGATGTTGACGCGTCTATTCTACTGTAAGCTTTCTAGGTCTACACCTTTGATTCAGTCAATACAGTAAATTATTGATTACCGACAAATGAGTGATTCAAGCCCTCTCAGGGAAAACGCCATCATTAGGCTAATTCAGGAAACAGCTGAGCTTTTGCTCAGTACAGACTGTAGTGATGGGCACATTCTTCTAAGCTGTCTGATTCTACAACACTGTGGTCCTATACAAGGTCTAGAGGGCTGACTGGAGCCATTATCCATCACAAGATCTTTGGAAATCAAAACCGTTTATATGAAGGGGTTGAAAAAGGACCCCAAGCCTGACCCACCGAACAGAACCATGAGTAGAGTGGCTTTCTTTGAGGTAAGAGGCATTTTTTGTGTTCAATCTTCAAATGAGCAAGAGCATTTTAGATTCTATGATTGATTAATTGTTGATTGTTTGTTTGCACCCTTCAGACCTGAAACAAATAGCAGAAAATAATTAATTTGCATTTGTTTTGACCTATTTTGAGTATGTGTGGGGTTTTATTTCATCAGGACAGTTCAGACAGGCTCATGTAAGGGTTGCCAGTCACAACTATACTGAATTGAGTTTCAAATACTTTCCTGTGATTATCTATCAACTTTCTGGCACTTGTATTGCTCCGTGTTGCAAACCCCATACATCTGGCACCTACTGTAAATGGGCTAAAACATATAGATAATTTCTAGATATGTTTTGACTGAGATCTGATACCCTTTATACTCTCTGCAAGCTGAAACACGTAGCTCTTACATCTTTGTTTGTAATTCAAACCCTTTTTGACTCAGCTTGTTGATGCTCAAGATGGTTATGATGTAAGAAATCATTGTCTGGTTCACTGCCAGTTGGGTGCCAAAATGAAGTGATGTGCATACATTCACTGGCACGGTGGCACCAGTCAGACACGTTTTTATGTCACCTGCACAATCTGTTTGTTTTTTCCTGTTCTTTATGTTTTATAGTCCTTTATATGGTAAAACTGACTTCCACACTCACACACAGTCCCAGAGCAGGCACAGTTTTGACATTAGAGATCTATTCACAGCTGGCCAGTTCATAATGAGAAGATGTGTTTATGGATTAAATGCTGGCGAGGCTAAGCAAGCTAAAAATTATGTTTTCTTTGAGGTGGAGATTCTGGATTCTAAGAAATCCCAGCTGTGCTTCTTGGACAAGGTGAAAACTATCCTTTCTCATCACCACTATTTGTAATGTGGAATTCACTAAGGCAGAGGCACAGAGTTTACTGCTTTCTATAACTTAAACCTTATGTTTGCAGGTGGAACCGAATGCAACCATAGGGGAGCTCAAGTGACTCTTACACAAGTATTGTGAGTGGACTTTTTAGATATGGTCAAGGTATCTGGCATTTTCCTGCAGGAAAGTTTCAGAAAATGTAGATTATTCATGGGCTTTGCACCAAGGTACAAAGAAATACTTCAGTGTATGAAGATATCCTGACACAAAAGGTTAACAAAAGGACTATAACTAACAAAAAGCAACAATATAGACTCGAGAATAGAATGAAATCAAATTGTGGTGTTGCTGTGATAAAATGTGGCCTAATTTATTACACATTTTGACTATCACAGATCCAAAATGGTATCCAGCCAGACAGTCCCTGACACTCCGTCCTCGTAAGTATATATGGTTACCAGCCAATTGATACTTTATTGTATCTCCCATTTGTAGACTTTGCATTCCTTTTTATAATAATAATATATAGAACCTACAAACTGACTAGATATATATTATGTGTAATTGGAACTGACATTGGCTGCATTGGTCATCACATAGCATGTAGGATTCAAATCGTCCTGAATAACTTTGGACTAACAACAAACTGGTAACAATAACATGATGATTCTTGGATGTAACTTAAGAATCATACCAGCTGAGTGGGTGTCTGCAGTTTCCCTGCTAAAGCAGAGGGCAGCAGTTCACAACACAGATTCACGCTAAGTGTGAATGATTGACAGAATGAGGAAGTATACTGAGCCAGTTCCCATTTAAGGAACACTGAATGTGTCACCCTTAAAGCACTACCCAGGTTATTTTGGGCTAATGCTGTCCCATACTATTAATAAATCATAAATCAAGAGGTCTTTGAAAAAAAATATTTTGCCTTCCTTTGTCAGGGCCACTTTGTTTTAGCTGACGTATAATAAGGACAACAGGCTTTTAGATCACATTACAAGCAACCAATAGTAAGGAGTGCAAGGATGAAAGCCACAGCACTCGGACAACAGATGTAACACATACCCCCATGTCCCAAAAGAGTTCATATATGACAAAAAAATCTTAGGTAAAGAAATAAGAACCGGGCAGAAAATGTAACTTCTTTTTTTCTCGATTGCTTTGTCTTCACTGCTCTGTGACTTCAAGGGTTTGAAATCCATATTCCCTATCCATATCTAAATAATATGTGAAATTGATAAATACAACTGAGTATCATCAGCGTAACAGTGGAAGGAAATTCCATGCTGGCGAATGATCTGGCCTAAGGGTAACATATAGAGAGAGAACAATATTGGCCCAAGAATGGAGCCCTGCGGTACACCACAGGAGGTAACTGCGGTGGAGGAAACATAATCCCCAATAGACACTGAGAACTTCCTGTTTGACAGGTAAGATGAAAAACATTCCTGCGCTGTCCCTGAGATACCAACGCAGTTTCTCAGTCTATCAATTAAAATAGAATGATCAATAGTATCAAATGCTGCGGTTAGATCAAGCAGCACCAGCACAGTCACCGGAATCAGCATTCATCACAAGGTCATCTAAGACCCTGAGGAGGGCGGTTTTCTACTACCTGGGGCTAATAAGAGCAGCGGAAAACTTTGAGGCTGTCTGCTGGTTAATGAAGTGAGAGCGAACAATACGTTTTTTGACAGTATGAATAACTGAGAGATTGATATCAAAAGTTACATAATAATGATCACCCAGCAAACAAAATAAGGTCCCCAGGACATCCCCTAAAGGTCCGCTGCGAACGTTCGCCAAACGTTTCTGCAGAAACACTGGAAACCTTTGTCATAAGGTTATTTAGGCACAACCCAAGAGAAAAACAAGATCCAGGGTGTGACCATGGGTATGTGTAGGACCAGACACATGCTTCAGCTGCACAAAATTAAAGGACTCCGTAAGATTCAAGAATTCAATGTATCATCGGTAACCACTGAAAACATTGGTTTAAAAAACAGAGTGAAGCACTTTATTCTGAAGACTTCCCTCTGAATGCTGAAGCTTTCAAAAAGGTCTGGCTGTCCTTGAAAAGTGAAGCAACACTCCGCTGCAAAGCTCACAGCATTTAAAGCCAAAAGAAGAAGAATAAAACACTAATGCATAGAATAATGAAACCAAGAAGAAAAGGTTAAGAGAAAAGTGTTTTTAAAGGAGGAAGGGAAAAGGTTGATTTCATACTTGTGAAAATGAACTGTAATGAAGTAGTAATAATAGTGAACGTGTAGTTGAGTCTCTTCAGACACAGGGAGGCTTCACATGATAGAAACAAATCAGCAGCATGAAGGACTCATCCAGTCTGATGCTGTACTCCACCTTGTGGTATTATATGTGTGGTTCCACATTCATTCTCTGTCTTCCTGCCCTCTGCTCATTACTCTCAAGACAAAAAGTCATCAAAATACAAAAGTAGATTCATCAAGTAGAAGTAGAAGTAGTTACTAACACATCTGAGTTTGTGGGCTTAATGTTGATTTCATAGAAAGTCATCTTTCTGAATCTGTAGTGAACATCTAGAGGTTTTGAATTATTCTAAAAGTCTACAGAAAAAATTTCTTCCAACTCTCTCTCTGCAGTTTGATGGAGTCTTTGTATTTTCCTGCATCTCCAGAGCTAATAACCCCAAACTCCTGAAACCAGCAGAAACAATCCAAGGACGTTTTAGGGAAATATTTCCCTAAAATTTGAAATTAATTCCAATAAAATAAACTTTTAAATAAAGAACCGTATCACTGCTGCAGCAGAAAAACCACGTAAAGCAGCTTTTCTTTTCTGCTCATATTGAAAGTTTCCATGTTCATTTCTGTTCAGTTTCTTGATCGTTGTGTCCTCAAAACCTTTTAAAGACGGATATTTCAAGACTGTAAAAAATGCATGAGTGTCAATGAGAATAATGAGAATGTACGTTTGGTTTTGGTATTACAACAGTGATAATGTATTCCATGTGCTCGTGTTTATGGGTCGAGTCTTTATGAAGAATATCAATATCAACATTTCTTTCTATCCAGTCACTTTGTTGGATGAACATTTACAAGTTTATCACACTCTTCCAATAAGAAAGCTACAGGAAAGCTTTCATGTTATTAAACTAATCCATGACTGCTGTCTGTTTTTTTAGTTATTCAGTTATCTCACATAGCAAGTCATGTTCCAGTTCACACACACAAAAACACAAACAAAAGCCAATTCAATAATTGTATTGATGACAATCCTACAGAGAGCGGTGACCTCAGTATCAAATGATACATTTCAAACAGACTTACCTGAGTATCACTGTAAGGTAGTGGTACTTCATAGTACTTCACTTTATACTTTGTGCCAATGTTCTGCGTACTGTGTAGTACTGTGTGTTACTCTGTAGAGATTTAGCTGTATGGTACGTTGTAGGACTTTCTGGTAGATAATTCAGGGTTTGCCCAAATGACCCTGAAGTGTGCACATGCGCAGATGTAAAAAGAAGGAAAGATTAACGGTATACATGCACCGAATGAAACGGAAGATTGGGCAAAAAGCTCGATGTGCTTATCGGATTTCTCATAATCCGATAACGGCCTTTATCCGATAAAGCATATCCCACTATGCTGTTTACATGACCACTTGAATAATCTGGTCCTAAATCAGATAATGATCGGTTTATTAGTGTGCATGTAAATGTACTCAATGTATGTAAAATGTTACATGTAAGTTTATTTAGTAAATTGCTGCAGTAACGAGTGATTGATAACGTTTCAGATTACGATCGATCACCATGTAAATGACAATATTCCTTATATGGATATAAGTGCACTTGGGTAAATGTAAGATATTATTGTTCAATGCAGTGAGGGGCATAAAAGAGATGTTTGGATTGTTTTTTATTTATTTTGCCTGCAGAATATTTATTATATTATATTATATGATATTATATGATATTATATTAGAATTATTTTTAAATAGTTTTGTTTTTGTTTTATCCTTCTTTGGTCAGGGTTATGGAAAACTAGGTTCTATTTCAATGGGGCAAAACCAAATAGGAGAAATCAAGATTTATATTTTCAGGAACAGGAACTGGCCCTGGGCTTATATTTCAGTGGTTCTTAGGTTCAGGACCAGACATTAGTCAAATAGTAATAGTGATTACCCTAATAATAATTTTGTAAGCTTTCTAGCCCTCATTGTTTTGTCCTATGTAGGATTCCACCAATATGGGGTTTGAAAGCCAATGTCAATGCCACTACTTACAGTAATCAATTCAGGTTAAGGGCTTCCCATAGACAACCAGTGTAGTATTGATGTAATAAAACTGCATCATATCAGAGGTGGACAACATTGACTTGCGGATATCTGACTTTTAATAAAAGGCCAATATCAGTATAAGAGTCTAACCCTAAACCCCACCCATCTGGGACCTAAGTATGCTAAAACATATCATACAAAGTATTTGCAAACACTGTTTGACCCAGATCTGTTCAGGATGTAGGTTTATGGGAAATAATAGACTTTTATTAATCTGATCCGTTATAACAGTGATTCTCAAACCTGGTCCTGAGGACACAGAGCTCTGCTGCTCTCCATTCTAGCAGTCTAATCAGGGACTGATTTACACCTGGGACACCAGGTGGATGTAATTAACTACCTGGTAGGATAGAAAGCCACCAGTACTCTGAGTCGCCAGTGCACTGGTAGACTTCTCACCCGCTGGCAGGCTTTGTTTGAGGATGGCAGCTGGGTTCCCCCTGAGATTCTCCAACGAGCTGGCGCCTCGCCTTCATCCGCTGGCCTAGAAGGTGACAAACTGATGTGCTGCTCACCCTGCTGCTATGTTTTGTTAAGATTATTTTTATGGCATTTCTGCTTTATTGGACAGTACAGTTGAGAAAGACCGGAGAGGGGGATGACATGCGACAAAGGTCCTGGGCCGGATTCAAACCCAGGATGTCGCAGTTACATGATACGCGCTTTAGAGACGTTGTTTTCGGAAAGGTTAGACGGGTGGAACTACTTTGTGCTGGATCTAGCCTCTAGCTCTACCTTCAGAAGGTGCGCAGATCACTGCGCTCATGGAAGACGGAAGGATTCATGTGTGTTCAGCGGTTAAAGTTCCACCCGTCTAACTTCTCCGAAAACAACGTCTCTCGTTTTTACAATTTTTTCCCGCACGTTTATTTCAAATACACATGATACCTCGTGTAAATAAGCCAGCTTCTGAGTTGCTGTAAGGTGTATTTCTTCACTTTGACAGAGGTAGGCTACTGGCCCCAATAGGCTTCAAGTCTTTATGCTAAGCTAACACGTTATGCTAACATGGAAAAACATGGAAAACGAGCCAGTGAACGCACAGAGGTGAAAATGATATCGAACATCTCGTCTAAGTCTGGGTAAGTCGGACAACAGGTATATTTCCCAAAATGTTGGTGTATTCCTTTAACATACTGCAGGTTGGCCTGTGTGTCATTCATTCCACTGCATCAAGAGGCTGTTTGAGATCATCTTTATACATCGTTTCTCTCATGGCACCATGCCTGTACACGCCATCATGAGGGTGAGTTCTTCATAAGATATTTGCCTCGGCGATTATCAGTGAGCAACTATCAACATCAGGTGTCAAGTGTTTAGCTTTGTTTTAGAATATTATTTTATTTGAAACCACCAAATACATCAGAGGGAGAGGGAGAGCAAAGGAGAGAGAGATGATCAAACTAATCATAGTTTTACCTGTAAATATCAACAGCTGCTATAATAGATTTTTACAATACACACATTGAATAGTTAGTTTAATCCCTGGCTTGGATCAATATTTGATGAGTGGAGACTCTTGTACTGTGGGAGGGAGATGAGACTGCAATGCTAATTAAGCTGGTAGTCAAACAGACGGTGGCCCTCTCAAGCCCCCAGGGGTCAGGAGTCCAGGATGCACCAACTCTGCCCTATAAGTTATCATACTACCAATGAACTTCTAGAAATGTAACCAGCTCTACAGCAATTGGTTTATGTCGGGCCATGTGGTATCTGCACAACATGAGAACTCGGTGCATGAATGTTTGTCAGTTAGAGTATAAAAACATGAGGACTGAGAATTTTGATTAGCACGCTGAAAAAATGTTTCATATTCTGCCCCTCAGAACTGTTTGTATCACTGGGGATTTGCTGCCTGGATAGCCTACTACATCAATCGCCCCCTGTACCCACCACCAGGTGAGCAGGACCATGAAGTCTTTCATCTAAAACAATATCCCAGTACCTGACGGATAATATAACAGTAGAAAGGGGACTGTGTGTCTTTTACAGCATATGGCAAGCGTCTGATTTACAGTGCATTGGTTTTCGGTATGTATCATATTGTTTCTGTTTCACGGTTTCATAAAAAATATCAATATACTCTTCTTAGTGTTTTGTAGTGTGAGACTGAGATAGTGAGACTGATATAAAAATCTCTCTTGGTCCATGTGAGGCTGGTAACTTCTCCATTCATTTGGCTCCCAATAATTTAGGCTGCAATGGTATGTTGATTACTATTCCAATATTTGCATGTATAGTATTCAAAGGGTGTGTTTTCACTCGGTTAGGAAAATACTTTGCACAGTATGTTGAAGTTTCATTCAACTGTTTAATTTTCATTTCCATTTCAGGCATTTAGCTGATAGAACTGATAGAGAAGTGTCAAGTTAAAATAATAAGAGCCAGGGAGGAAAGGAATACTTTTTTCAGGTTGTGACTTTGATGATGAGAGAAATGTAGTTTATTATGCAACTTCTGGTGTTAAAATGGCCTGAAACCAACAATGAATTCACAACAACTCCAGCAGAATGTTGCTGCATTGAAAATAAAGCCGTGGAAAAGGGCTTCATGAGAAAAACAGCTGTTTACTGATGTATGAAATGACCTAATGCTGCCAAACATGTTGATGACGCTTCTCATCTTATCTCATATCAGTCAGTTGGCATGCAGGGAGGAAAGAGTTTCCCTTACCCCACCAAGAACCCCTTGACTTGGCTTTTCTTCTTAGTGTCATGTCCAAATTACACACATGAGGTCAGTAAATCTAAAGTCTAATGCACTGTGAGTTCCACCATGTTTGTTCTGTAAATCTGAGTTGTCACTATATCTATGCACCAATGTCACTAAGATGAATTCCTGTGCATTTATTGTACTTAGACATTAAAGTGATTCTGATAACATGGACAATCACTGTGTTGTTTGTATGCATGGCTTAGTTTCAGCATCATGACTCAGTGTGCTCCAGGTAAGCCTTATAATGCGTTCAACAAAACACAAACATAGTCACATTACACTACCTGCTACAGAATGCACTGCTTGCTCTCCCACTGTGGCACTATTCACACTCATCAGCTTCATCCAGATGACCATATGGGCAAGAGAGAAGCATGAGATCTACACCAGAGAATTCATTAGCTACCCCGAACTCTGCAGCGCCATCATCCCTCTGTTTCTTTGAACTGGCCAATGAAATGCAGGCTACTGGGCGGCCTGAGGCGATGGCACCACCACTTGCGGCAGGAGAACAGTAATTGGACTGCGTGTCAGATGAATCCGGATTATGACAGGCCACTCAGCATAGTGTCTGTCCCCTTGGCCCTGGTGCCAGGCCACCTCTCAGCCGCTCCAGAGACCTACAGCAGCATCCTTCTCCAACGGGAGCTGTGGCTCAGTGGGCTCTGTGCTGAAATATTTTGTGACTGTGTGACAGAAATCACACAATGCAATGCCATTCCACTGTTGCTGTTTGAGTCTGGATTAGTAAGAAATACTGTGCTGCAGGGAAACATTATGAAACGCAGGACTGCTTTATTTCCAATTGATGATGCAGCACAAATCAGCCAGGTAAGAGTGCACATAGTATAAAGCATGTTAATGGTCTATTTGGTCCGATACAAAATAGAATTCCTCTTGATCCGCAGCTATATTTATCTAATAACTTTTCTCAGTTTTAATCATTTAAGGGGAATATTTTGTAGTCTTACCGGAAGTCCATTAATCCTGAACATAAGCCAGAGATTCAGTGTTGACTGAGGCATGGCATAAGCTGTCACGGATTTCCCTTTCGGTGACTGGCATTGCATTATGACATGACATGGCAGTTATACAGTTAATGAAACACGGCAGACAAAGAAATACTTAAATGCAGAACAATAAATGACTGTAAAGAATGGAAAAGAAACCGAAGTAATAGTGACGGTAAACACATTTTGGAAAAGAATAGTCAGTGTCTCATTTCTTCACAAGTCAAATGACTGAACTAAGGATCGCCAACACGCAGTGATGCTTCATTTATACAGGGTACATACATTTGAGGTGTGTGTGTGTTGATGTAGACATTAAAAAATGACTGTGTCTAAGGTGCTTAGGCTACTTATTCATTACACATACAATATGTACATATTTATACAAGCCAGTCAGTCTAAGCAGAAATATCTCTCAGTTTTCCTTATTTCAGATAAGGAACCTGCTGTGCACTATACTGTTAAAAAAAAAAAAAAAAGCAACAGGTGGCGTTCATAAGATACTCATGTTTTTTCCCCAAATATTGTATTAAAACATTTTGCTTCAGGCATCGGCTTCTGCTGTATAAAATACAGCACAAACATATGATTTCCAAAGTCTAAGGAATATGTCAGACATGCCTAGCCTTTGTTTTTCTTTTCTTCAAACCCATGAAACAGGGTGGGAAATGAACTCCTGCCAGCAGCCAAATGCTAGTACATTTAGGCTGTGGCTGGAAAGTATAATTCTACCAACCAGTCTCTTTTCTACTCCAAAAAGCAATTTGGCTAGTAAAATATTAAAAGTGGCTGTTGAATTTTGGAATGTGGCCAGTGGATGAAAAGGTTGGTTTACTGCCCAGCATGATAACTCCACTACATCTGTGTCATGTGAGTTTTCCAGGTTACTTTTTCATTTGTTCCTCTTGACTGGCGATATCTTGATTTCTTTACGTCCGCCAGCGGTCCGTCGATGTAACGTGACGTTCTCATCCTCTCCCGACTGCTGCTTGGCAAAGTTGACAAACACCTGCAAAACAAATACTGATACAGTACACTGATCTACTTAAAGGGGCAATAAGTAAGGTTTTTATTGCCCCATAGCACAAAATGACTATAATATATCTGCAGGGGGTTGATAGGATTGTTGATAGGACTCGCTCTGTCAGTGGTGTTGCAATTCCTACTGGTCGCTGATAGATTACTTAATGCCCCTTTAATACATAGTCATAATTTACTGTTGTGTTTAAGCAACAGTAAAAACTATTTAATATTTTCATATTTCATAAATCATTTGTAAGTTGTCAATGTGGCTGTGATTGACAATTGTTTCTGCACCAATGTCACCAAGACTAATTCCCTTACATTTAATGCACTCAGCAAATAAAGCCTTTCCGATGGGGATTCTGACTCAACCCCCCCCCTTTCTCATTCTCATGGTCCCTACATACCTGGTCTAGTGTAGTCTGGGAAACAGAATAGTCTTCGATGCTGAGCCTTTCCTTATTGGCCACCACCAGCTGGAAGATCCTGGCAAGGGAGGAGGAGGCGATCTCATACTGCAGCGTGTTGTAGTGCTTCTCCCTCTGAACGCAGCCGGGGAAGCAGCTCTCCATGAAGCTCTCGGCAGGGCCCAGGTCTGGGGACGTGCCCGCTTTAGCTGCCTTGATTTTCATGGTCACTACGTAGCCGTCACCGAACCTGGGCAAGAGAGAGAGAGACGGTGAGAATGCATGAGACACCTTTAAGGGAAACTTAAAGTCACAATGAAATGAAACATGACTGTTTCAACTTGTTAGCTGACTCTCCATAATATAACAGATTTTCTCATATTTTATATCAAAATCCCATTACTTTGCTTGTATTTTTTTGTGGTTACTTCATGATGTACCAGTAGGCGTACATACAAATTCCAACCAATAATATCACAGATTTCTATGGATGTTTTTCATAACTTAACTGTGATACTTAACTGTTAACTGTTTACTGATAATTGAGAGTATTATATTGGTTTGATATCAAGTCAAGTCAAGTCAAATGTATTGTCCCACTAGGGGAAATTTGGTTGCAGCCAGGTATTAAAACACATTCAATCCATCATAAAATACAACATGAAAGACAACATACCAAACAGGACACAGAGACTACAATACAATACAATACAGTGCAAGATCACTTCATATGAAGACAAGGATGAGCAAAATTGCTGAATTTTGTAGTCCTCTGGATAGGGACTCTATATCTTCTACCAGAAGGTAGAAGCTCAAACTCCCTCTGCAGAGGGTGGTAAGCACAGTCCAGTATGGCATGGGCCTTCCTTATGACCTGCCGATCGTAAAGTTCAGAGAGCTGAGCTTGATTCACCCCAATAACATTACTGGCCGCTCTGACAAGCCGACCAAGCCTAGTCTAATCGGCCAGATTCAGGTTCCCAAACCACGTCACGATACAAAAAGACAGCACCGACTCAATAAAAGTTCTGTAGAACAGAGTCATCAGGTGCACACATTAAAATAATTTATTTTCCTCAAGAAGTAGAGACGTTGTTGTACCTTTTTAGAAATGGCATCTGCATTAGCCTGAAAGCACAACTTATTATCAAACACAGTACCCAAATATTTGTAGTTCTCCATTAAATCAATCTCAGTTCCCTCAATAACTCTAAGTTTGTGGATGGGTGCTGTCAATAATCATGTCCTTGGTTTTAGACACATTCAGTTCAAGGAAAAACTCCGTACACCATGACACAGCAGGCTGACTATGACCGAGTCATCTGCGAACTTTATGATGTGTCTATTCTCAAACTTACTCTGACAGCTGTTTGTGTAAAGAATATAAAGAAGGGGAGAGAGTACACATCCTTGGGATGATCCAGTGGATGAATGGAGCTTATTTGAGAG
>OMLI01033244.1:0-16964 GCA_900302605.1 Rondeletia loricata
CAACTGAATAAGATTTTGTTGTAATGACACAAATGCTTTCTGCAACTTTGAGAGAGCTTCTGCGGGAGATGGGGCGGTGCAATAAATGATAGTGTCATCTGCATATAAATGCTTCTCCGCATCATCAACATTATTACAGATATCATTTATGTATAGAGTAAACAACAAGGGCCCAAGAATGGAACCCTGAGGAACCCTGGCTTTAACAGTAACCTTCTCAGACAGAAAACGGTCAGAAAGTACACACTGTGATCTATCATGTAAATAATTTCTGAACCAGCCCACTGCCCCATCAGACAAGCCAATGGAGCTCAAACGGTTCAATAAGATGGTGTGATCAACCGTATCAAAAGCTTTTGATAAGTCAATGAAAAGAGCTGCACAGGATTTTCTACAGTCAAGAACATTGATGATGTCATTGGTGACTTTAATGGTAGCAGTTGTAGTGCTATGCTTTTTACGGAAACCAGACTGAAAATTGCTCAAAACATTATTGCTGTTCAAAAACTCCTTCAATTGATCACTAATCATGGACTCAAAGACTTTAGCCAGGACAGAGAGTTTTGAGATGGGGAAAAGTTCAATACAGAAGGCCTGGTAATAGTAATAGGTAATAGTTTTGAAATATATATACTATAGAAATATTGTCCTTGTATACTTCACATCTATACTACAACACTTGACACTTACCTTTATGGAGGAGGTGGCTATGTCAGGTGGTGACATCTCCTCGAGGCCAAACGCTCTCCTCCTCTCAGCTCGCACTTCAGCATAACTGTACAGCAGAGGTAGAAAGAGTAACTGTGGCGACTGTAGATGAAGCTTATATACAGTATCTTAAGTAATGCCACTTGTCTTAGGTACTACAACCCCATTCCCCAGAATTACTTCAAAAATCAGCAGGACCAATTACACTCTTTACTTCACAACAGACATTTCTCAGTCCATTACAAATGTTAACAAACTTGAATATATATTACCGGTAAGCCATTTCTGACCCTGTCTATTTTATGCGGAAGGGGACTTTTTGTGGTAGCATGACAGCGTTTTGCAGGAGACGCATTTAATCACTGATGGGAATTGCTTATTGGAATACTTTAAGATAATAGCTTGGGGAATGTAAGGTAAGCAATTATTTTAACATCTCTTAACATTTTACATCTGTTGCAAAGTTAGGAGTGTAGTTGTTTGAGTTGATTGAAATGAACAGGGCCATCTGCCACAACTTAAAATAAAGCTAACACAAGTAGGGTTACTATAACAGGCAGGTAATCTCAGTCCAACTGGTTTCCCACCAGTTAGACCAAGATCTGGGGTTAAAAACCTGTTGTTTACCGTTAGGAAATTTCTTCTTGCTTACTATGAGGACATTTGTTTTGGCTTTGGAGTACCCGAAGGAAAGCAGGAATAAAATAGGCTTACCTGACAACTGTGTGAGTACAGACAATGAACTCAGGTTTGGAGTTCCACTGGTGGTAAGTGATGTAGTAGTGAGTCTGTAGCCAAATCCACTGCTGACCTTTGGTCAGAAAGCGATAGTAGCAGGATTTACCCTTTCCAAACTGCATTACTAAGGAGAGAACAATGAAAGAACCCATCAATACTGTGTTCAGATGCTAGAAAATGTAATACTAAGCTTGTTCAAATACATATGTATGTACACATACGTATGATTCAACATCCTAAAACACTGGGGCAGGGCTAACAAACTCTACAATACCTCACAGGTCCAGACTTTTTCCGTACACCGGTGAAGTGGAAAAAGACATGTAACTATAGCAAGATTACCTATTTTTGGGAGATGGATGCCTGGATCCAATGGCGGTGAGGGGAGGGTCAGTAAGAAATAAATGGTAGGGGAGGGTAGACAGAGTTGCTTACATTGCTTATGACACTGCGCTATAAGCTCCAAGTCATCCACATGATAGTAATCATATCCAGAAGTTCCAAGAACCTCAAAGGGCAAATAGCCTATGATTGGTGAAGCTCTGTGAAAGAAAAGAGGTAATAGGCATGTAAGAAATATTACATAAACTTACATATTGTTTAAAATGGAAAAGAAAAGCTGTGAAAACCAATGAATAATGGGATCATACAGACGTATACAGATGTATATGCCTTATGCCCCTTCTGATAAGGAGACAAAGAGATGAAAGTTCACCTCGCTAAATGAAACAAACAGCAAAACATTAGTCATGCGTTCCAAATGTGGAAACAGACTACAAAAGACCACATGTTGTACACCACAATGGCAACTACCGGTATAGCTATAGCATGAATTTTGCTCACTTGATAGCAAATATTGTCTAACAGCAATGCGGTGTAAAATCCACTTAGCCTAGGCCCTCATAAGTCAAACTCAGTGGCACACAGGTCACATTATGGAGATATTCATTCTTGAGATCCAACACAGAGCAGCTCAACATGGAGCTGTGATAGTCCTGTCCTGTTAGCTCAGCAGAGGATTGGACAAACTATTTCCTCCAAAGGTTTTACCACTGCACACAGTTATCCAACAGTATTCTAAGGATGTAGCTGCTCTCTGTACTATGATCAATCAGGTTTCTGAAGGGTGGGTGTTAGTCAATGTCTACTGATGGCCCACCTCTGGCCCACCTCTGGCCCATTGTCCTACTGTGCAGGATGTCTGTCCTAGTTATGACTGGTCTTTTGACACTTGTTGATTTGCAGTTTCACCCACTCTCACTAACCAGGGTAGGACTTTAGAGGTGCATACCAGGCCACACAGTGGAAACCGTCATCATCACCCTGTAACGTCACTATAGTGTCAGTCAGGATAACGGAACCAAGATTACATGCAGTCGTGTAGGGACACATTAGGGCTGTACAAGCACCAATTTACTTCCCATGAAAGTCTTCCAGCAGAACGCAGTAACACAAATTCTTCCCAATGATAGGACAAAGGATCATAAAAATTATTTACCTGTGATCTAAAAATAGGAACTTCCATTCAAGGCTGTGTCTGGATGTGAATTCATCACAAGGATCTTCCACATTACACAAATCCTAGTCAGAAACAAAGTCAAAATGTTAGAAAGTCATTATTAGGATTCCATGGCAAAGCAAGGAAGTTCCAGTCTTATTACTAACAGGGGTCCACTTCAAGGCACATAACACTACTGTAGCTATTCAAATTCTATTATTCAAATTCTAATTAAATTCTATAATATTATGTAAAGTTGCTTGTTATAGTGCCACCATCTGGCGGCAAATTTGATTGCTCTAGCATGAAGCATTTAGGAATTATGCCTCCCTTTCTGTTTGCGCATCATAGTCATCAACTTTGTTCATGCATCACAGCCAAACAGTTACAAGTATCAAAATTATCTGGAATAGGCATGATGTAGGCAGTTCAAAAATGCTGTGTGTAAGTGTTTGGTGGAGACGGAGTCAACTTTGCAGGAGCAAAACAGTCCTATTGCAAGGTTGACCTGATGGTGGCGCTATGGAGCATGACCAAATGTGGTCTGATGCACTTTGGTGCCCATCCCAACTACGTATGTGAAGTTTGGTTTCTCTAGCATCAAGCATTTAGGAATTATGCCTCACTTCCTGTTTGCGTGTCTTCGCCATCAAATTAATTTGTGCATCAAGGCCAAAGAGCTTTGCAGGAGAAATAGAGAAAAATAGGTTTAGCATAAAATTCAAAAATGGCGGAAAAACTATCATGGCAGAAATGAAAACCAGTACATGCAATGTCTTGAGTCAAGGAATCTGAGAATAAAAATTTTGATTCTATGTCTTACGGTTTAGGAGTTATTGGCTAAAACATAAAGTTGCTTGTTATAGTGCCACCATCTGGCCGATCAGTGTAATTTTTGTTTTGGATGAGTGGTGGGGGAGATTTGACACGTATCCATCAAATTTGGCGGCTCTGGGACTTACAGTCTCTGAGGTCCAGATCGTTTTAACGCAGAAAAAGAAGAAGCAGATAAAAAATCCTAACAAAAACAACAGGTTTCCAGCACCTGCAGTGCTTGGACCCCTAAAAAAAATTGAGCCGTAAGTCTGAATGACATCCAATTTAGCAGGTGTTTGTTGGACATGCCTTAACTTAATTTGAGAAACAGGTCAAATCTCTACCATTTGTCATCATGCCTATTCTCATTCTTCCCAGCGCTTGCAAAACAGCAGTTGAATGAAATTTGTCCATGCTATATATGCTATGCTAGTTACACTGTCATACATTGACAAAAGTCAATACATCACCTGCATTCTAGACACATTTTGCACCCAATCATCACTGGAAATGTGTGGCATTGTATTATGGTTACCAACAACTCAAGAAAATCTCATTTTCATGTTTGTGAAAGGCAGAGGTAAAAGAAAAACTGTTGTTGGGATAGCACACTGACATTTTTCTACAAGGCACAGTTGCTAATACAATGTTGAGCATGTCTTCAGCAGTAATAAGTGTGTTCAATTTTTGTTTACATTTTGCGAGGTGATGCATGCCCTTTTGTTGCATATACACTCAGTGGCGACATTATTAGGTACACCTCCCCATTTATGCAGCTCGCCCCTCCAGACAGGGAGTCACGTATAAATAAAGCCTGAGTGTAAAGTATGCAGACAGGGTCAACAGGTTCAGTTACTGTTCGACTACACGTTAGAATGGGCAAGAAGCGTGATCTAAGCGACTTGGAACCTAGTATGATCGTCGGTGTCAGACGTGCCAGTTCCACCATCTCAAAAGTGGATGCCCTCCTGGTATTTTTGCACACTACAGTATCTAGAGTTTACCAAAAATGGTGCAATGAACAAAAAACATCCAATCAGTGGCAATCCTGTGGGTGAAAATGCCTTGATGAGAGGTCAGAGGAGAATGGTAAGTATGCAAATAAAAGCTCAGTACAACAGTGTTGTGCAGAAGGGCATCTCAGAACACACAACTTGTTGAACCTTGAAGTGGATGGGCTACAGCAGCACGAGACTATGTCGGGTTCCACTCCTGTCAGCTAACAACAGCGAGATGTGGCTACAGTGGGCACGTGATCACCAAAACCGGACAACTGAAGATTGGAAAAATCCCTCCTTCCTCCCTGATGGCAGGGACGGAATCTGGCGTAAACAGCATGAATCCATCAAACCATCCTACCTGTCGAAGGTACAGGGTGGTGGTGGTGTAGTGGTGTGGGGAATGTTTTCTTGGCACATATAAGGCCCCTTAGTAACAATTGAGCATCGTTAGAACGCCACATGCATCATCTCAAGATGGCTCCAGGAACATGACAGTGACTTTAGTTTACTTCAATGACCTGCACATTCTCCAGATTTCAACCCAATACAGCACCTTTGGGATGAGGTGGAATGGGATATCCGCAGCATGAATTTGCCACTGAGAAATCTCCAGGAACTGCTTGACGCTTATCGAGTCAGCATGGAGCAAAATGTGTAATGTTTCCAGCATCTTGTTGATTTTAAGTTTAGAAGAATTCTGCCTATTCTGGAGGCAAAAGTGTGTCCTACTCAGTACCAGCTACGTGTACCTAAGGTAGTGGCCCCTGAGTGTAAATCCTTGTCGTCATGCTGTGGACCCCAGCTCATTGCTGCCATGCAGTTTTTGATTATTGGTCCAGTGCCAACTGTTCCATTCCTTTCAGAGTATTGAAGCCTGTTTCATGTAACACAAACTATTAGGTTGCTAAGAATTACATGCTAACTACCCAAAGAGCAAATTGGGCCTTACCTTTAGAAACTGTGGAGTGACTAATCGTACAGTAGCAATGAGGCAGACCTGCTCTTCCAGCGATGACTGCAGGGTTCTTGGTAACGTCAACTCAAGCCCGTTACAAGATGTAGGCACTGTGAGACAAAAGACAAGGTACTTTAAATAAGTAGGGAATAGCTCCAAATTACTCATACTTCTAGAAGGACTATGTGTATGCATATAGGTACTGGGAGTTACCATTAACACTTCTTTAATTCATTCCCAAGATCCAAGTTACATCAGCCTTAAGTTTTACCACATTACATCATACTGTATGTTGTGTATGCTTTGCTCTTATCAACCACAAATGACTTGTGTTCGAAAATAGTACTACAGCCATGAAGAACAAGGAAATACATTTGGTTACTGTAGGGTAGTGTTCAAAACCTTCAACATCCAGTTACAGACTCCGGTGACCTGACTTTGACATTATTTCACTCATGTATGGAAGTCTCAGATTTTAGAGGTTCTGGAAATATTAAACACTACATCACCAGGAGATGAAAACCATTTTCTTTTATGGCAGATTTTCCAGTCAATTAATGCTAGATTTTAATAGTTACTGATGATGAATACAGTTATTAGAGTATGCCACATTTCCTTTCACAATATGTAAAATAAATGTGTTCCAATTCATAATTTAGAGGTTTCATGAAATTTAACTACAGCACAGTTTACTAGCTTGGGTTAACGTAAACAATGCAAATAAAACAGTATGACCAGTCAAACTAATGAAAAGTAAGTGGTTGAGTATAAAGATAACTTTCCAAGTAAGTCAAGTAAATAAATATAGAGCAGCTGCACCAGTGTTGCACATCTTTTTTCAATTTTAAGTTTGGTAAACAAGGAGAAAAAAATAAAACACCTACCATTGTTATGAAACTTGAAATCTCCAACAAATTTGACATACTCATATATAGGCGGCTCCTTTGGGTCAATATTACCTCTGGCTAGATGACAGCAAAACTCTACATGTGCCTCACCTGAAAAAGACCAGATGGCAGATAACTGACAAACCCTCCATCAAACTGTATGCTTTTCATGTTATTATGAAGATAATTAAATCAGTTTTACTTTCAAGGTAAACAGCCCTTTCAGTATGTAAACACATGATGTATTGACGCATGTTTTGAACAAATCCTTTGAATTATTAATGCTGTGTCAGAACGCTAGTTAGAGAACTGCAGTGTGCAGGTGAAACACCACTTGGCAGGGAAATGGCTAAGGAAGGACACTACACTGTACCATCAACACACTCTTTTCAGATTGCACATTGGTGTCCTAAATATTGTATTCCTCATTAAGGTCCACAATCCCCTGCCATGTACGGTCAGTACAAAATAGGGTATAAGCTACAAGACAAGTTTAGTCTAGGGGTCCTTTGTTCTTTACTAGTACAGTTCTACTTCTAATCTCCTTTTCTTCTAACTTCTAATGTGCAATTTTCATGCTAGACAAAAATGGTACAGCTCATATGAAAGCTTGAATTCAACATATTGCAATGACATATCTTTTATAATGCTTGCTATCAAGTGTTGAAATTGCCTGAAAAGAAAGATAGGGTTTAGATTAGCAAAAATTGGGTTATATAAAAGTCGATGGCGAATAGTCTTATTTCTTATTTCCAATGGGTGAGTCATAGAAGCTGATTTTCTGTGTGCTGTTTGACTGCGTAATAGCTATACTTGCAGCTTGTGTCGATCTCCAAGGTGAACTCTATGAAGGAGAAACTTCTTCCAAGGAACACTGACTCTTGATTTTACTCCAAATTATTTATTGAGCAAGTCTGAATGTTTGGGTTGTTGCATTTCACCAGTCTGAGACATATTGTGCATCTAAGAATGGACAGCAACACACAAAAAGTGTGTAGTGGCTTATTTTGTATTTAAAATGTGTACTGCATGGAACAATCTCCAGTCTGATCTTAAAATTCAAAGCTTGGTAACCCTGAATGTATTTAAGGCTATGGTGAGGCCTATTGTAACCAGGTTTTCTGTGTGCAAATGTTTTATCTGATCATTTTGTAATATTACTTTTATCTGTAATGTCTGTGTTTATTTTGAAACTCTGTGTTGCTGCTATTCTTGGCCAGGTCTCCCTTGTAAAAAGAGATCCTGGATCTCAATGGGACAAACCTGGTTAAATAAAGGCTAAATTAAAAATAAATTTAAAGAAAAAACATGATATTGTCCCACCCTTCGGAGTCACCTCTGTGTCTTATACATATGACAAGATGGCAGAAAAAAACAGCCGTGTTTAGGCTTATCTATTCTACGGACACTTCAAAATCAAAAAGCTCGGCGCAGACTAGTCAAGGTACTTTGGCACAGCACATGATGTCTTTGGTATGTAATTTCTACACAAAATTAACATGGATGCAGTGTTTGTCCCTTTTGAAATGCCTCCAGTAAGTGCAGCCAGTAAGAGATGATTACTCCAGACATGGCTCTGTGACAGTTTACTATTTACAGCATTAAGCATAGACTGAGACGCTAGCTATTCCCCATCTCTCTTTCTCAGAAAAGCCCAATAGTAACACAGGATTAAGGTCAGTGTCTTGAGCCCCAGATACTGCATTGCTCTGGATTACTGTTCTGACATAACAGTGATTAAAAGTCTTAACTATGATACTAGGCTAGCCCCTATTATTAGCTAAAAGGCTAATCATAGCCACACACCAATCAGCAATCCAATAAACTGATAGACCCAAATTCGGCAACCTGCTCTATATAATATATAAGGAGTGTTTCAAGCCAAGTGATGTATCAGCTGAATCCTCATAGAGATACTTTCAAATGCAAAAACGTTTGCAAAAGAACTTGACAATATCGATATCAGGAGTCATGTTTGATGTTTTTGGGTTGCAGACATAGACCTCAGTACACAAAGAATTTTGGGCTATATATGAAAAATGACTATATTGAATATTATCTTTATTTTTCCACATACTTTTGGCCTCCTGATATAGGAGACGGTGTACCAAAAGGTCTGTTAACTGTTTATAAGATGTGTTTGAATGTAAATGTGGCTCCACTATAGATATAAAGCACCATTATGAAACAGACACGTGGTGGTACAGTAGGTAAAACAGACAGATACAGGGGCCAGAGGAAGTCAAGAGGATACTCACTGTCAAGGAAGTCAGCAGTAATGGGGTCAGTCATCAGCATGTGGGATGATAGCAGCTTATACACCTCCCCATGTTCACGCTCCGGGAGGAAATTCAAGATATTTTGGTCCACCATATCTGACTGGTGCAAAAGGATCGATGTATGATGGTCAGTGTTTTGTAATCATGTCATATGCACAAATGTTGCTGTCGAAATAGTGAGAGTAACTGCCAAACGGTCAGTGGTACTGTATAGTTAGGCAAGAAATTGTTATGTTACAGTTTACGACATAAACACTACATCGTTTGTGCAGTGTACTGAGCTCACAAGGAAACTAGGTTTGATCTGTAACCAACACCTTCAAAAAGCATTTTCCCCAAGATATTAATTAGTTCTTCACCCCTTTTCTACAAGAGATACCTTGATTTAAGTTAAATACGAGCCAATTAGGCCTCTTAGAGCATCTGACTCTAACCTCCAAAGACAACTAAATCTGGTGATATGGCCTTTAGTCACTACGCTCCCAGTTGTTGGAACAGGTTGCCAGTTGATCTGCTTATCCTCTTTTAAAAGTAACCTCAAAACCTTCCTTTTGATTAGAGCCTGTATATTGTATTTTTGTATTATTGTTACTGCTGCTACATCCATGTTATTTTATTATTGTTTTTATTCTTATTTTATTGCTGTATTGCTTTATTATTCTTATTGCACTATTGTTTTATTATTAATACTTTTCTGTGAAGCACATTGAGCTGCTTGGGTATGAAATGTGCAATATAAATGAAGTTTGACTTGACTTGATTTTTGAATTTTAAGTGTTTTAAAGTGGTTTCAGATACACTGGGAGCCTATGGCAGTTATAAACCAGCACATTATGGCTACATAATAGTTCATTAATGGAAAAAAGTTGCCAAACAACAGTGTGAGGTATTAACTATCACGGCAAGAATGACGTGTCAAAAATTTTGTTTTCAGAACACCATATAAGAAGTGGAACAGGAGAGTAAATGAGCATTTGTATAGAAACACACAGCACATCAGGGTACACAGTATATGGGGTAATGCTAACTGGCTAACATTACCACCAGTCTGTCTTTATAGCTGCATTAAAGCGTTAAAAAGACATTTGCTATAAGAGCCCCTGAGCTCTGGAACGCCTTGCCTGAGGAACTCAGACTTGTAAACTCAGTATCATCTTTTAAATCCCTTCTAAAAGCTTACTTGTTTACGAAGGCCTTTTTATAGTGCGTTCTTCTTTTATGTCACCATTTTATTCTCCCGTTTGGTGTTTTTATGTTGCTTTTTATGCTGTTTTTGCCTTTTATTGTTCCATCTTATTGTTGTTATTTTATTTTCTCTCTTTTAGTAGTTATTGTTGTCTTTGGACTTTTTATTTTGTCTGTAAAGCACTTTGTAACGGTGTTTCGAAAAGTGCTATATAAATAAAGCTTATTATTATTATTATGATTACTTCTTGCCATTTTACACACTGTTGACAGCATAGACAGACAAATATGTTCGAGTCAACTCAGCTAACGTCATGACAGGCCAAAAATACAATATTAAGTTTCACTTCATCAACAATCTAAAAATAAGTGGTTTGAATGGTGAGAAGCATGTATCCCTGCTTCTCCATGTATATCTATATCACCATAATTACTAAATGTTAGCCAAAAATTATTATAAAGGACAACAACAAAACAGTGCTAAGGGTTAGAAAGAAGGTGAAGGGGATTTTTTATTCACTTACCGGTAAATGGCCAATGAGCGAAGACACACTGTCAGACACATATATGATGTTTCCATCTGTAGTTAATGCTACCAGGAAACCATCTAGAGCCTGTCAAAACAACAAAGTTAGCACTATGACTAATTACATGTATCAGGGTTATGAGGTGTTGTATTGGCAGTACTGGAAACATTGAACAGAAAGACTTAAATGAAACATTTTCTACCCTCGGATACTCTTCCACTGTTATATATCATCAATCTGTGAAGTTCAATGCATTCCAGGAGTTATTTTGTGATGAAGAGTTCTAATTTACCTTTTTGGTGTGCCCACTTTCTCTCAACCTCGTCTACTTCTACTTCAGTTAGTGATTAGCTACATTTCCCAGAATGCCTTTCAACAACCCGCAGAGAAGGGCCGTGAACTTGTTGCGATCAGCTGTGGGTTACATGTGTAGGTGGAGTGAGTGATAGCGATAGAAAAGCGACAGTTTTTCCAGTCGAGAAAAAGTGAGAGACGTTCCCCTTAATTAAAACACAGCATGTCTTGCTGCTGTGCTGCATTCTGGTCTACTGAGGCTACTGTTGGTGGAGAAATTGGTATCTCTTTCTCTTCTACAATGGATTTCTCCCTGTATGATTGTTGACCATCGGTGCAAAATGGTAAGTCTAGAAAGAAGCTCCATTGTGGCTTTGCTGGAAATATCTTAACATGATGTCATGTTATCTACATTTGGCTAATTATCCACGGGTATAAGAAAAATACACCACCAAACAACAAAATGGACCAAGGAATGCAAAGTACATAGCCAAATAGCTGGTTTTTGTTTCAGGGTGGATTTTTCTTATGCCTGTGGATAACTAGCCAAATGTAGATAACATGACATCATGTTGATATTTCCAGCAAAGCCACAATGGAGCTTCTTTCTAGACTTACCATTTTGCACCGATGGTATCAGTATTAGAGGATGTCAGAACTGAACAATCAACTTGGGCTGTTCTACAAAGACAAACGTGGTTCTGGGCTTTACCTCCAGCATTAGCTGAGTGAACTCCTCATTACTGAGGAATGAGGGCTTCCAGTCCTGCCTTATATCACAAGATTCATTCTGTGAAGTAATATCTGAAACAGATGAGAGGTAAAAGACAGAGATTAAGTCTGCTAACAATTTAGACTAACAATGCTATGGCCAAATATGCTAGAGGAGAAGTGTGGTAGTTAATATTTGAGACCAAGGGCCAGATGTATTAATTTGTGTAATATCAAGCACAAAAATGACATGTACACCGCTTTTCAGGCAACATTTCCAATTTAATCCATCCATCATAAATCTACAGAATTCTGTATCATCATATACAGAACCTGATACTTGACATACATGCTGTATGATACTTCTATACATCAAGGGCTCACATACATCTTATGATGTCTGTTCTTCAGACCTACTATTTGAGATGGAGCTCAACTTTGAAGTACATTGTGATTTCGACGTGCCTGTATGTTTAGATGTGTTAAGAAAGGGTATAATACTTTCCCTCAGTGAATCAAGCCCTAGCCTTTGTTTCAATACTGAAATCAATGAAATTAAGGTGCATTATGTTCATGTGCAATGATGAACAATGACAGCTTTGGCACTATTACTGTAAGTGATGCTAATACGAAACCACAAACCAATACCCTATTTGTTTTTCAATTCTATCTCGTCCGCAATAACTACCTTCACAGTGCACCTGTTTAATCCTACTACCATTTGCTTTCAAAAATAAAAAGCTGTAATGGGGTATTTCAACAACCATGCTACAGGTGCTGGTGTATGTGCCCATGCACACACATACACACAGACTCATTCCCTTACAGTGTACATACACACAAAGAAAATGACTTATATCACCTATTGATCCTGAACAGAAAAAAATTATGGTTGGCTAAAGATAACATTATATATTCCTACCTTTCTGTTTCTGCAAGAAGTCAATAGTTCTCTGCAATATGGTGGACTTGTCCATCTTGCGCGGATGGCCTTGGCCCTGCAGCATGGTGCATAGTTCCTTGATGAGCACATTGAATTGGTCTCTTCTTTTCTTTTCCGATTTGTTACGGGATGCCCTTAACCAGTCAACAGAAGAGTACAATTATAAATCAGTGGTAATATAAGCAACAGCTCAGCCAATCATGCAACTCCACTATAACCTTAATTTATCCTGTTCAGATCGAGGGCCTCTTTTACAACCAAGAGCTGGCCAAGACTGCAGCAGCACATTTAGCTGCAGACAGATCAACAATAAAAACAGTTCGGAATAGACAATCTCTGAAAACAATGAGACAAGAGGGAGACAGAAAGAGAGAGACGAGTAACAGCAGCACAGTCCTAAAAACAAGCAGACTCTGGAGTTTGTTCTCATCTGTAGTGTGCGGATTAACATGACAACAAATATGTGCTAAAGACAGAGCATGAGGAAGAATTAAACAGAGTTTGGTTCTTTTATTAGACAATTACTCTGATTAGGTGATTAGCAATTGAATATGAATGAATAATTGGCTCAGGATTTATTGTGTCCTTGATGAATGGATTTACATGTGCCACTCACTCGTGAATACCTCCCAAATTTCCCTCACACAAGAGGGAAACCTAAAGTATCTCAATCTTTTTGTTGGTGAGCATAATAATCCTCATTCACTGATAAAAAAAACTATGACCCGTTTCAGAGCTCAAATTGGTAGATAGGCTCCTGTGAGCCAGGTGATTAGATGAGAGCACAGCACATGTGATTAAATGCCATTACTAAAGCATATCAGCCAATTACTCAAATTTACAGTTAAAGCCCACTTGTTTATTTTCACCTTATTTCCTTAGTAGAAAGTTAAGTGTGAGAAGTGAAATTCATTTTTCTCTGCTTTTGTTATCCATTTGGTTAAAAAGAGAAAGACTTCATATCGTGATTCGAGATGGTTCTTAAATCTTCCAAAACCGACTAATCTTGCATAATAGCAAACCAACTTGCACTTCTGGCCACACCCCAAAGCAGGTGTTTCGCATCAGCAAAATACCTGCTTTGACATCGCTGATTGGGGTGTGGCCAGAAATGCAACATGCTTGAACATTTCAACCCATAGAGAGCAGTGCAACATGTTCTGCCCTATGTGATTTAGTGAAACTATACAAGTTTAAAACTACACACACACGATCATTTAGTGTTTTTGTCTAGCCTATGGAGTTAAAGTTCATACAATTAAATGGAACAAAAGAATATTCACAATAGCATGCCAAACAATTTAAGTGACTAGAACCAATGTTTCATTAAAATCATCTCAAATTCAGTGTATTTGAAATTCTACAGCCTTTAAATAAAATCCTCCTTTTTATGTCTTCCTTTTATCTCTCATACTTACATCAACACCCATTCAAGATGTGTGCACTGCACGTATATATACAAATACTCAGACACAGACACAAATCCAAACTGACAGACACACACACACACACACACACACACATACATGTATAAACAAAATGGAGTACCTTTTTGCCCTGTCTTTCTCATCTTCATCCATTAAATCGTCCACACAGCTGTTGGTGCTGGAGACAGAGGAAAATGTGTCAGGATTTACTGCCTAGCCTACACAGCAGTGGAAACTGACATCAACAGATGTTGTGAAAGCACATGATACAACATGGACCCCTTACACTTAACATACATCTTGGGCTTTAGGATTTTATTGAGGTAAGAGCTCATTCACACAAAACTCAAAGTGTTAAAGCTCATTTTAAATGGTTAGCAGCCAATCATTCAGACAAATTCAGGAGGTGGTCAGAGACAAACTATGGCAACACTGGCTACGTTTACATGCACAGACAATACTGTTCTTAACCCAGTTACTCGCATGTAAACGTCATAATTCAGTTAGAATAACCCGGTTAACCTCAGATTATGAGAAATGAGAAATGAGAAGCCTGGATTATGCCCATATTAAACAGGTTACTGCATCTTTTGTATACTTTTTTGCTAGTGGACCGTTCCATCTGTGGGCGGAATACTGCAGGTGGACAGTAATATACTATTAACTGGTATATGAATGGCAACAGGGATACTCAGTCGTAGGGTATCAAAAGTGCAAAACAGCTTCACCCGAATAACACCTTAACCAGAGTATGGCCAATAGCCGGGTTACTCTGTGCATGTAAACATAGCCAATGAAAAAAATTTGAAATGCAATAGCATTTCTGCTCCACTTACAACAACTATGTAAACAGAATAAACATGACACAGCAAGGCAAACCAGTGCCAATGGACCCAGGAAGGCATTTATGGTTTTTCACATTTGATATCTATAAAATCTAGGTCTTAAATCAGAAATAAATGAGGGAGCTATAGCTTGTTGAACTGCTATTCTGTTACACAAAGAGGAGAGAACTCACCCCTCAAAGATTTGAGAGGGTTTGTCACATCATCTCAGAGGAGTTTTATGGCAGCCATGAATGTATAACAGCAGAAAGTCAAAAGGAAAATGTCCACCATTGATGGTGCTACAATGCGGCAGTTACTCCATGCTGAATAGATGGTTAATACAGCAGTAAACTATGAATGAGCTAAAATAATTATATCTGATCTGTTCAGCAGTAAGCTTTGTTAATATTAACTATGAATCTATTAAATATATATGAGATATAAAGTCAGGCCTATGATTATCTAAACAATAAGATATCCATAGCAAGCACACACAGCTGGGTTAGCACCATAAAAGCTAGATAGCTAAATAAGCCTCAGAGCATGAGAACAATAAGAGACAAACAACATTAGTGATATTAACTAAGAGCTAAGGAACCATCATAACAACTAGCATAATAATATTATGAAACAGATTTTCATGTATTTACTTAAGTTATACTAACATACATATACATGTCTATAGGTCTATTGTATCATACTGAAAGCATTTCCTTTATCACCATGTCAACAGTTTAAATACCACTGGTGATATGTGCTGCTGCTGAGGCCCATAGCTCTGCTGTGGGTACTCCAGGCAGACGGTGTGATGTTCATAACTAAATTGTAATGCCTGTTTAGACAAGCAGGGGATTATGTGGGGCGAGATACAGCACAGGAATTATAGGTTAAACAGAATGTAAGCAGAGGAAGATGTAGAAAGTCTGAAATAAAGGGGCTTGTTTGAAATCCAAATTCTCCATCTCTTACTTTACCCAACTGTACAGGTAGCAGGCCTACTGAATTGCAATGGTGTATGTGTTACCCTTTATTTGCACTGAATGAATATCAACATAGGCTACAATGTGATTCAGTAAATTGCTACATTACCCTATATCTACAGTACATCTGTGCTATATATTCTCCCCCTCTCACATGGCACCGCGAGCTGTATGCCTATAGCCTCATTTTTACAGATTTTCCTATAACCTAAGCAACGGTGTTGGACCATTAGATTTTATTCACATAATAATAACAAGGTGAACATGCAGAAATGCTGAAAACTTGCATTCTGATGGACTTAGAATAATAGCCTGCCTGTTTACTGGAGTCGCTGGAAAAGTATATTCCATTCTTGGTCTTACTCCTCTTCTGGTTTGTTGCACATTTTGCCTGTTAAAATCACGAATAACACTAGAAAGTGCGCTCAGTAGAGCGCAGACCTCCGCCAAGGAAGCCATCCATAAAGCATAGGTGTCAACCTATGCCTACCACAGGTCACGTAGCCCTTCAGAATAAAACGTCCTCTGCAATGATCTCTTGCAATTTATGCAAAAGGCTGATTCTTCCGTGCCTTCAGCCATTTAGACACTTGAGAAAAATTTGCAGAAGTCGCTTCTTAACCTGCAAAGTATTGTGCGCACCCATTCTCTCTGACAGGTTTTGTTTATTGCCGAGGAACCTTTATTCTGAAGGCCTACGTGACCTGTGCGAGCGGCAGCGTAGAGGCGACATCATCAGCGAGGTAGCATTAGCTGTAGCTCCCAGCTCCCTAAAGCTGCGTTTTGGGAAAACTAAGGGCTTTATTGGAACTTTGATGGGATCGTCGTCATGATACTAAGGCCAAGGATAATAGGTGACAGTTTGAGCCATGGAGCAGCCGTTTGGAAACCGAACGCTACAACACTACTTATTGCTACTTATTCCTATTAAAGGCTTAGCTGATGAAGACTGTGATATACAGTCGGTTTGAATACTGTTGACAAAATGTACTTATTGTAAGTCGCTTTGGACAAAAGCGTCTGCTAAATGCCGTAATGTAATGTAATGTAACACAATGCAGGTATGTAGTTTAGTGAGCCGGGGATTGGGATGCTAGTAATGGCACGTCAGAATCAAAGCCATCTAGCGTCGGTTTGGGGCTAGTGTCAACCTATACAGTTTCCCCGTATAAAATACATTTTTATAAT
>OMLI01033250.1:0-13981 GCA_900302605.1 Rondeletia loricata
TTGTACTAGTAGACCTGGTTCATGACATGGTTGACGGGATCATGAGTAATTTGTGCAGGCCATACACACACACACATATTGCGGGCTTGCCCCTGGTAAAGTGGAAGGGAGAGGATCTGAAATGCTTATGATGGCGCTCCAGGGCTCATTGTAGGTCAGCCAGGTCACACGCCTCTGTAAGACTGACCACAGGTCAGAGGTCAGCCATAGTGTAGCTTCGAGGCAGGACAACAGCTGCTGTTTTATGACAAGCATAAACAAGGAAGTTGTTTCACCTCCTGAGGAAACATGTCATGACTTCAGTCTGACTGGTAGTAGGGCTGAGGCCAGGCTGCACTGTTACAGTTAAAATCACCCTCTAGACTATTTTGCCTAATAATGCGATCACGATTATTCATCATGGCTCTCGGTCTCAATGATAGCAAGTGGCGGTGGCCTAGAGGTTAGAGAAGCAGACTTGTTACCAGAAGGTCACCTGTTTGAATCACAGGGACCACCTGAGGAAAATGTGGGTGGGGAAAATGAAGGAGTAACATCCTCCCTCAACAACTACTGTCGAGGTGCCCTTGAGCAAGGCACTGAACCCCCAACTGCTCCAGTGGAGCTGCTCAGTGACCAACAGTAGAAGACTGTGGTTGTACTGAGCAGCTCCCAGTGTGAATATGTGGAACTGTGAATGTGAAGCAGGGTGTTGCTGGAAAAGAACATGGTGCTCAGTCGATTTGCCCTGAATAAATAAAGGTTATGACAATGAGAACAAAGTTAGAGAGACTCACTGTACAGAGTTCCTGCCATGGTTGTGTGTGTAGTGGGGAGGATGGGGATGATGATTCTTGAAATGACTGAATTATATGATCGTATTACTTTGAGTTTACACAGTATCTCTGCTTGTTTGGGTTTGCAGCCGAAATATTTCCAAATGACACATGATGATCCATTTTTGGCTGCTAAAACAGTTTTTTGTTCACACTAGGAGGATGGATTTGCCTCTCTATCATCAGTGTGTTTATCTTTAACCCAATGTTTGGACTGATGAAATGCCACCTAAGCATTCAGTTTTGGCTTGTCATGCTCTGAAGTTGAAGCACTAGGTGACTACAGACAGCAACATGCACCTCTCTGCTGTTTCTGCTATAATTAGATGAAACATTTATGATTCCTGTGGGGGAATCGTGTAATAGGCCATGCATGAAAGATTCACTGGAACGGTGGATGTAAACAGAAACTGCTGTTTGGCCTGGGGGCGGTGCCTTACGTCTTGCGTCACACTGAGCACCGTGTGCGTGATCTGTGTCTGCTGCGTGTTCTCGCACTCAAACTCAAACCTACTAGCAGACTCCAATTTATGAGGTTATAGCTAAGAGAGAGTCTTTGATTTCAATAACAAGGACAGTTACATTGCAAATGTAAAAGCCTTCATGAACTGGCTATAGGTTGAATCACTATTGACCGGGAAATAGTTGTGTCGCACGGGAAGTGAGAGAGAGAGAGAGAGATCTATCATGTACGGATCTCCTTCCCCTTCTACTCCTCTACTCTTCTTCTACTCTTTAAAAAAAAACGGATTCTACGAATGCTACTATTCCCATTGAAGGCTTAGCTGATGAAGACTGTGATATACGACAAAATGTACTTATTGTAAGTCGCTTTGGACAAAAGCGTCTGCTAAATGCCGTAATGTAATGAGAGAGAGAGAGTTTGGCAGCGGGAAGAATAAAACTTCCCGTCATCTCCTTTGTCTCTCTTCTTATAAGGATCGATACCGCCACACAATCACACATGACGGGCAGAGACCGTGGACATTCTGTGACTGAGACTCAGACTGAACCAGGAGCTCTTAAACAAGCATAACAACATCTAGATGATGGGGCCAAAGAGCTGAAACTGTCTCTCTCTCTTTCTCTCTCTCTCTCTCTCTCGTGTCCAAAATCAACCTATTCCACCTGCAGCGCTTTTCTGTTGCATTTGTTTTTGTGGTTTGCATGTGTTTTAGAATTTGCATCGTTTCTGAATTTGCAGCGCGTTTCCTGTTCATGTATTTGCTTTGGCATTCTGCTGCGCGTTTCTTCTTTTACAGCATGTTTCCGTTGTTGTATTTGCTTTGTATTTTCGTGTGTTTTTGAATTTGCATCGTTTCTGAAGTTGCAGCATGTTTCTCTTAATGCAATTGCTTTGGGCCTTGTAGTGCGTTTGCACCCGTCGACCACCTTACTATTGATATCAATCAGCAATGGAGCGTAGCAAAATGGACATTTATCTATAGGAAAATGTCGAGGATTGTTTTAATGATTACAAAATAATGATGTTTGTGAATGTAACTGTCCTTGTTATTGAAATACTGCATCGTTAATCTTTCTGGTTTGTGTTCTTTGCGAAGGTCTCACCTGCAGGACCTGAAAGACGTGACCCACAACATCCACTATGAGACTTACCGTGTACGACGGCTCAACGAGAGCAACGTGAACTTCAATGGACTGGAACTTTCCATCTGGCCGCTGGAGAACGGAAACGCAGAAAAGAGTGAATCGGAGAGTCACCTCTGATCCCTCCGACAGCCTCCTGCTTCCTGTATCTGCAAGTGGAAAGTCAATGCTCACTTGTCTTCCAATCAGAACGAAAGAGAGGGCAAAGAAACCTGTTTTTTCCCCCCATAAAAACAAGGTGGAGAGATGTTTATTTTTTTGGGGGACAAACTAGTGGATTATTTTCAAATGAGAAATTCTATTGAGTTTTTACGCAAGACATTATAAGAAATGCATTTAAGCATCAAATATGGATATATTTTTTAGATTGAGCTCGTATATATTTTGCTGGAAAGATGGCGACATATACAGGGCTGGGGAGAGCAGGTGGCATAACATGGCATAGTGAGAGTGAATAATGGATAAGGCTGGGTGTCCCAATGGTGTCTAAGAACTAAGGTCATCTTCCTTCTCTCAGAGGTCGAATATGACCAAATATGATCCTAATGCTGAAATGCTTTTTGTGAAACCCAAACCTGAGTTTATAGTAAGACAGGCCTGAGAAACCCAGAGCTGTATGTCGGAGGAAAGGTTCTGTTTCAGAATTTATTGGACACTGAAACCGACTGTGACCGAGAAGCAACCAAAATAGTTACAGCAAGTAAAGCAGGCAAATTGACCCCTCTTTCATGAAATCCCCTACATGAACAATAAGTAAACCCACTGCTTTACCAAGTGCTGCTGTTTGTTTTGACTATATATGTCTCTAAAATGACTTGATGAGCTTTTGATCTGAAGTGTTCAAACCCTTTAGAGAGGTGTATAACTGCTACTGTGCAGGTTTGGTTTAAGTTGGATTGCTTTGTATCAAAAGATGGCTGCCTTTTTGCTCATGTATCAGATACTATTTTCTAATGTAGATCTTCATAATCCATCTTTCAAAGAGATAATGACCATCTAGGTCACCTGAGTTATTGACCTTATATTGCTGACCATATGTAGGGTAAATGAACTAAATGACTCGATGGTAGGATTCGGAGGACCTTTCACCCTACTGAGTTTCAACCTCTTCTAGGTTTCCTTTTCATTAATTACTCCATAAAACACACCACACACACACACACAGCATTGTCAGCATTGACATATTCCTTATCACTTCTTTTTTTTTAATGCAAAGCCAGAGAAACTTTCATCTCCATGAACTGCAATCAGCTCAGTATACTGTACATTCATAGAAATGATACTGTAAAGGTCACACGTTTCCTCTGGTTTTGTTCCTACCATCATCAGTATTTTACAGATACACTGCCACCTGGAGGTCAGGTGAAGTATTAACTGAGAGGTTAGATAGAGGCTCCTGTTCACTTACCTGAGTGTCAACTTCCAACAGATACCTTGACATTTTTAATTTTAGTCATTTAGTCATCTCGCTTCACCCGGCCCTTGCCACAAGGTAAAACAGTTTCTTTATTTGTCATTCAGCTACTCTAGAAATATCCTTTAACCTTTATTTATCCAGGTAAAGTCGACTGAGCATGCGTGCTCTTTTTGACATTCATACAATTCTACACATTCACACTGGGAGCTGCCCACTGTGCCCAGTACAACCACAGTCTTCCACTGGTGGCCACTGAGCAACTCCACTGGAGCAGTTCAACAGTGGTTGTTGATGGTGACATGAACTTTTCCCAGGCGGTCCAGGGATTTGACCCGACACTTCAGATCACACGCCCACTTCTCTATGCTCTAGATGTGGTTTGTTAACAGTCTTTTAATTTGTTATAAAAAGCAATGGGTAGCGAGATTATCCTGTTGATCAATTTAAGTGATGAGAATGAGAACATAGACACCAAAATAATCTGTGTCCCCGGTAGATCGTTGGCTCCGGTGCTCCATGCTAACACTTTAGCATACACTATGTTGAGTGATAGTAGGCTCCATGTTGAGTGATAGTAGGCTCCATGCTAACACTTTAGCATACACTATGTTGAGTGATAGTAGCTCCATGCTAACACTTTACCATACACTGTTGAGTGATAGTAGCTCCATGCTAACACTTTAGCATACACTATGTTGAGTGATAGTAGGACAATGAGACTAGTAGCCTACCTGGTTAGAAAAAATATGACTAAAATTCAAAATGTCAAAGTTTCCATTTAAGGCAAACTACCATCCACAGTGGCACCAAACTCTCCACCGGATAACATTTCAAACCACAAACAGCTGCACATTCAGTGTTAGCGTCTTCTTACCTGGACGGAGAAGGGAAATCTTTACAGCTCTGTTCTGCACCCCCACCCCACCCACACACACACACACACCTGTGTTTTATACTCAGCATGTAGGCTACTAACAGCTCCGACATGTTTCTTGTCCTTGCTTTTTTTTATAGTATTAATTATATACATGTTAACACTGTTGATTTACAATTAAATGATTGTCACTTTATCACTGTTTAGTGTGAAGTCATTGCTTTAAGTCTGAAACACGGTACAGATGATAGCTGAATTATCAATGTATGATGCAAAAAGACATGCAGAAGTCAAATCACAATAGCAATGCAGGATAAACCAAAGTGTTACCATTAGAGCACATTCAATAATTCACGACTGGCTATGAGCAAGTGCATTTCTTAAATAATTCCTGTACATTTCCATATGTTATCCATTAATATTGAAAGACTTCTTAAAGTGGGGTTGGAGTTGGTGATCAGTGTGATAAGAATCTGAAACACAAGTGCCTATAAGACACTTGCATAATATACTTCAGCTTGTTAGCTAGCTAACCAGCTGTAGTATCTGGTGAACCATCACTGTCTTGTAAACACATCTGACTTGCTAATGTATCTAGTTGAAGCTAGTGTTGGTAGTAGCTAGCTAGTAGTTGCATATTAACCTATAACCACAACATCTTTTTCAGATCTCTCTCTTTTTCCAGCCTGGTTCTTATAGATATTTGTGCACAGCCAATTCTCCAATGGACCTCCATGATGGAGCCAGATGTGGTTGATAGATTTTGTGAGGCAACTGCAAAGCCTCTATAGACATGACAGCATTGTGTCTACTCAGTAGCCTATAAGGAAAGTGTTCCTTATATTTTGTACACTCAATGTGTACCAGAAATACTTTCTCGTTCCAGGAAGGAGACAGGACAGTAGGCAAAGTTGGTTTTGTTCAACTTTTACTAAAACAGTGCAGACTGGAACCAAACCATCTCAAAAACAACAACGCTTTTCTAACAAGGCACTGCAGCCATGAATTGAACCAAGTCGTTTTTTCCTGTCAAAAAATCATATGATCACCACAGGATTCTTATTTACAAAAAGAATGGCCCCAGGATAATAGAAACCAAAAGAATTCCCCCATTCAAAACAAATCATACAACCTCAGTGTCACAAAGCATGAATAAATAGATACCTAAATGGTACCAATGTATATGTATATATACATATATATATGTGTGTGTTCATCCATGACAGTTGGTGTGTGGCAGAGAGATGTTAAAATTACTCCCAAACATTATACATTGGCCATCCATCCATCCAGTAAGTCAGTCAGTTATTCAAGGGGCAGTCTAGGGGTTGTATTCGTCAAACTCAACCCCGCTCTTTAACACCTTGTTTGACCAAATGTGAATACAGTGTAAATCTCACTGGATCAAATTGTACTTTTGAACCTCATACAGATGCTTTACAAGTGCAGTGACAGGACTTGGTTCACGTAATTCTTTGTCCTGATTTAAATTTCATACCTAACACAAACTGTGGTTGTAGTCATCAAAGTTTAGCACCCAATGAAGCAAATGTCAGATTAAAGAAAAACTCTTACACTGTTGGATAGCATCAGTTGGTGATGTTCAATGCATTCCAGGAGTTATTTTATGATGACATGTTGTAATTAACTTTTTTTTTTACTTTCCCTGTTGTCGGTGGAGAAATTGGTATGTCTGCCTCTTCTACGATGGATTTCTCCCTGTACACTTTGTTGAACCATTGCCATTGATGTTTTACATAGCTGGAAAATGTTCATCAAAATCCATTGTAACTGCACTGGAAATATAGGACGTCACATCATTTGGCCAGTTAAGAAAAATACACCAAACAACAAAATGGGCCCAGAAATGCAAGTTACATCACCAATAGCTGTTTTTAAATAGTGTTGAAGTGTTTTAAGGTGGATTTTTCCTTTAAGTAACCCAATCAAACTGTTGGATGCCTGACCTGATCCAATAATAGCTCCAGAGACCTTTGTCATTTTCTTTTGGATCATTTGTTTTCTTCTGTTTGTAACAGCTCACTATTTCAATAACACAATGCTCCAACCCTAGTGTTGAAAATGTGGAGATTATTTAACACAATTGGTCAAACCGTTGCGATGAACAACCCCTTATGATGAACATTGTCAGTTTTATACAGTTATGTCCTCGTCAGAAGAGCTGACTGTTTTTCTGATGACCTCCCCATGTAAGAAAAAAGAGAACATGTTTTCCTAGCAATTACAACCTGAAGCAAAGGATGTATGAATTTTGAAAGGTACAGGACATTTTAAGAAGTTGTTAGTGCTCAGTCCTAACATTGGACAAAATGTCAAGTTTACATATGGCTGTACAGAAAATATCCAATTCAGAGACGAGGAGTAAAAGGTTGATGGATTTGAACCCTAGAATGTCAAAGGTATAGAAGGGATTTGCTGATGTGAGCCTCATCTTTATATATACAGCGCTTATCATCATTCAGTATTACACATTCCTTAGTTGGACCAGAAATCAGTGGCAAATGTGTTGAGACAAATTGATATTGCACTGCCATGCACTAACAGTAGAGACACACTCCCATACACACCATTTATATCATACTTTGACCACCCCAAGTCTTACTGACAAATGTAAACTAAATACACACTCTTCCCTTAAATAATTGCGTGGCCAAGAGTTCTGTATCACATTAACATTCATAATCAGTTGACAATATCCCTTTCTTGCACATTGTGACACATTTGTGACCCATGTCATGACCTTAACATTTCCAAGTTACATATTGATGTTAGCTGATCTGATCTTCTAAGCTCTACTCAGTCTCCACCAATGGTTCCATAAATGTCTTACTCATAGATACAGGGGGTGGACAAAATAACAGAAACACCTAACAATATATGACTATGAAGTATCTAATGAAGAGTAGGGCCACCCTTCAGTCCTCCTTGTCCTGCTGCCATCCTGCATCCTGAACCGTGTGTAGTGGGATAATGGACCTTTCTTCAAGAAGGAAAGCCTCCAGTTATTTGAGGGATGAAGGAGGTAGAAATCTACTTCCCATACAGGTTCAATGATGTTTATATCTGCTGGTTGAGGAAGCCATGGAAGGAGTGTGACTTCATCCTGCTGTTCATGAAACCAGCATGGGGGCATTATCATCTTGGAATATGGGAACATCATGAGGGAACAGTGTTTGCACCCTAGGGTGCTCCTTGGCTATTATCTGACCATGCAGAGCAATCACCAGACCTAATTATTCCCAGTAGATGGCGCTATACCATTACAGATCCACCACCATGTTTACCAGTTGGGTTGAACGCTTCCTTTGTCTTTCTCCAAACCCGGCTGGATGGAGGAAAAAGGCTGAAAGACTCAAAAGACCAGATTACTTTTGACATTGCTCAGGGCTCCAGGTTATGATCTTCCACTTGACACCACTGTTCCTCTTTGCTGATGCAGTTTGTCTGGGTTTGGCATGTTGTCATGATTTTTCTGTGTAACTGTTGGTTGCTTCATGTTACTTTGAAAACTCTCAAATAAAAGTGATGATTGTCAGAGCTCTTTTAAAGCTGACACATACTGCTAACTGACATTCAACTTAATATGACTGGCCTGTGTAACTAATCAATTGTGATTTACTTACTTCAAGGTCTTTTCTCATGTGGTGTTTCTGTTGTTTTGTCCACCCCGTATATTACAATGTTTCATTTTGTTGGTCATTTGTGCAGCACATCCATCCATCTTCATAACATGACCTTCTTGTTGAAAACACTGACATACATCTTCTCTTCTGTAAGACCTTAATCAGTATACAGCGTAGCTTTAGACCCAGCCTTGACTCTTTGCTGTTAATTTCTATTGGCACACTGTACAGCACTGTTATCAGAAAACCAACCATTGGCTGACCACAGCTGGAACTGGATTTTGAGCAACTTCGTGGTTTCTCATGAAGAGATTTGACCCAACTGGACTTGGCATGATTCAAAGCTCTTATAAAATGGTAAATGGCATCTACCAAAGCACAAAAGTTACTGGTCATCACTTCAAAAATGGTCTTCAATCTAAGTAAAATCAGTACATGTAAGACAAGAACCAGTTGGCATGTGGGGGGCATCAGTGTAAACAGGAGTAGGAATGAAACTGAAAGAGCACACACATTCTGCCAATTTCAACATGATCAATAAACTGTCAGTATTTATTTTACTGCTTACTTAAAGTTGTGCTGTACAAGAGTGTTAACGAAATGTTGACAGATGTAGACCAAAGATCGTAGACAGGAACACAATTGACAGGAATTATGAACCTTGGGAACGTTTTTAGTGCATTTCTGAGTTAATGATATGTAAACTCAAATGAATATTTAGAATTTTCCTCATTCGTTTTTTGCATGTTTGATTACCATGTTTTAGTCTGACAACTGACTTGACAGAATAACTAATCACAGCACACATCGACCTGTAGAGAATACAAGTAGACTGAGGAGCTCGAATCCCCACCTAGCATCATCATGTCAGACATCTTGCCCTTTGTCATCTTGGTCATCTTGGCTTGGCCATGACAGAGGTCAAAGTGGATCTGGAGAACTTGATTCTGACTTTTAAGTCCTCCTACAGAGGTTGGCCTGGCCCCATTAAACCTGCCTCTCTACCCATCCATCCTATTCTTAGATTTTACATGCTTATGCTTATCCTATGATGTATTTTGTTGCCACATTCATGACAATGACAGTAAAGATAAATTGTCACCATTGTTCGCCCCCCTATTCTTAATGCTGGACTAACAAACATTACAAAATAGCCAGAGGAAAATGGACTCTTGCAAACACAGTGGCCTCTGTATGTTAAATTATGTGAGGAACTAAACACTTTGAGATAGTGTTACTGGTTTCACTGGCGTCTAAGAGGTAGGTCAAATGTGTAGAGAATAGATTTTTCACTCTGGGGTCTGAAATGTCCAAACAACCAATTCAAAACCAGCGATTGATGCACAAATGTATCCAGGCCCAACTTTCAAGCAGTCAAATAGGCCGGTTCCACGAAACAAAAGCCTTCGGAAAATGTCTCTTCAATAAATAAATTAAATAAGACACAAATCAATTTAAATAAATAAATAGATAAATTCATAAAAGTATGTACACTATAATGACTAAACAGATGCAGAACAACTTCCAAAATGACCCTTCTTGAAATAGAAAGGCAGACCGACTAATAACATGCGTGGCCTGCCATGTCAGTACAGTACAGACAGTTCTTTTCAGTATTGCCAATGGTCAGCTAGAGGCAACCAGCCAAATTGTATGCACTGTGGATGCATTTGGCACAACCTAATACTGGCCAACCCAGAGACAATCCCTTCAGCTGGCGGTTGCAGATCTGAGGACACACAAGAGGCAAAAAGCATTGCAGTGGCTCACCGTCAGATGACAGAAACGAGAAAAGAAAAAACCAATGGCATTAAAGGTGCTATGTGTATCATTTTCAACATCAATAAATTATTACCACATTCATTTTGAGACATTAGTATCATTACTGTAAACAAACCGACCACTACACTGCATTTTACAGTGTTACATTGTGCACAAATCTTCTGGATTGCTTTACGGCACAAAACAGGAAGAGGGCGCTGTTCTTCCAGAGCAAACGGAGCTAAAGCTTTCAGAGTTTCTGGTGACGGCAGATGGTGGAAGGAGAGAAAGGCCGATGGAGAAATGACTTCCAACATGTTTATCCTCTTCAGGGAGGGGGAGGGCGGACAGAAAGCAACTGGTTTATGGGAAATGTGGTTTTAATTTGGAGAAACACTAGCACTGGTGTGAGATAGAGGCTATATCCGTCTCTGCCACGGTCTCATTTGTTTACTGTAGCACTATTCATTTGACAAGGATATGTTGATGTTTTTAAATTATACACGTAGCAGCTTTAAATGGATACAGAAGTATTGCACAGATGTAGTAGGATGTAGTTAGGGGTAAAGGGCACTTAGACTGGTGGGGAATGTGAATGGACTGAGGGCAGAGGGGTGGGTTGGGCAGCTACAGCCCTATTGCCCTTGTGAGTCACTGATGGCTGATGGGTTGTTTGTATCCTACAATGATCCCTTCACCTGCAGAGTAAAACGATGAGTTATCTCTTATAGAGGAGCCATATACAAAGCTCACTGGGTTAAAGCACAATTCATGTTTGTTTTCTGATATTCAGAGAGTCGCACGAAAACTATGTGAAACTGGAATGCATGGCCTGGTTCACTCAAAAATCCCCTCAAATCACCCAAAACCAGCACCATGATTTATGCTAAATCAGGATGATTCCTGTAAACTGTGAAACATGTTGCAGTTACCCCAATTCAATTCAACCCACCCCCCTATTAATTTAGCATTAGCAATAGCTATATTTTGATGTTTGAACAGCGTATATCTGTAGGTTTCCGAAAGCCAAATTTAAGATCTTTAAAGGCCCTATATGTAAATTGTTACTCTTACTGACACCGGTGGCCATTAGGGGAACTGCAGTCAGTCTCTTACACGTGCTCCTTGCTCGTGCGTGCCCCGTGTGTGTGTGTGTGTGAGAGAGGCAGGCTCGGGAACGTGCATAACATCACAATCGTAGATTTGCCGCGAAAACTCAGCCAGAGTCCTCCACATTCCTGCTCATACAGAGACTGAACAGCTGAACCGAGAGAGACAAGGCTGGTGTCATTAGTTCTCATTAGTTACGGATAATTCACTCATTGGCAATAAAAAACGCTTAATGAATGTTAATTTCGGCCGAAAATTTACATATAGTTCCTTTAAATGCTACCTGGAATTGGATTTATGGCCAATTTAACAACCAAAATAACAAAACAAAAAACTGGAAAACATTTATGATTGAACACAGCTGATGAAAATGAAACTTGTTTGTATTATTGTATTAACCCTTTCTTGCATTAATGGAAATGGGCAATAATTGATCTATAAAATATATATATATTTTGGTGAAACTACACAACTGACATTTCTCACTTCCCCCTTCTGTACTCTGCCGTGACTATATATCCCTGAATGTAAAGATTCTGTCAATACCAGCGTCTAATTTTATAGTTGCATCAAAATGAAATGTAATCAAAATAAACCAGTCATTACATGGTGAAAAAAAAGACAGCCATTACTGTATTTAAGACATCTTTATACTTTTTAAGCCCTTAAATTTAGATAATTTAATTTTTCAGACTTTTTAAGGACCTGCGGATACCCTGTTGTATGCCAATTATACATATATATTAATATACCAGCAATCTAAACCATGCATTTCAGTTTGACTTAATTCGACTGCTCTCAGGCAAAAGAACTAGCTGAAAATCACACGAGAAAAGGGAAAGGTGAGTTTTAACTGAAAGACCATGACAAACAAATATGAGTTTAAGGTTGAGATGCTTGTGGGAATGTGGGCCCAACAGTAATCACTCAGTTAGCAGACGAGTGTGTCTCATACAGGAAGTTCAAACCTGCCACATTGGTGAGACGTGCAGGAAAAGGTGATTTATCCAGTCTCCATATTTTGACTTGGTGTCAAAAGACAGAAAGACACAAAGAACAAGACAAAAACTGTGAAGATAAGAGGAAGAGGACAGACACAACCATCTAGTTTGAGCACCGCAGTGCATGCTGGGTAAATGGTCAGGAGGACAACAGTAGTAAATATTGGCCTTGCACTTCCCTTACTCTTCAGAAAAGAACATCTCTGGTTCAAAGCGTCAATCAATAATGCATTCTCAGCTTAGAGTTCACACCAATGCTGACTTAGTTTCAATAGGCATACCAGTGTGTGTTTGTGTGTGTGTGTGTGTGCATTTGCATTTATGTGTGCACCAGGGTAAGAAATAAACTTTTTTTTTGCATTGCATCTTCCAGAAGACTCTCTGTCCCCAACCAGTCCATCTTCCACCCTCCATTGTTGAGTTGTTTTTACCATGTTGGTTGTTTTAGTTTTTGTTGCTGTAGTAGTTTGTGTTGGTCGGCATTTTCTTTTACTGCTGGCTGTGTGGTGACAACAGTTTCTACTGCTTCAGGCTGCGGACTCGCTTGTTCTCTGATCAAAAACCAGAATGCACTGGAAAGGCTCCAACCAATCACCACACAGTAAACGCATTCATGCATAAATGTTTGACAACTCAACAAATAGAATGTAAACAGGGTGAAATGCAAAAAGGGTACTCCTTGTCATTTTTTTTGCCCCCTCACTTTTCATTTCAAGGACATTTGATGAACTTTGAAAGCCCCTGTTTATTTCTGACCCTGGTGTGCACCCACACTATGTTGAAGTACTGCCCTAACCATGAATATTAAAAATCCCCACACAAAGCATAGGCGACTTCAGAACCACACATGAGTTAAAACGCTAAACATCATGCGTTTCTGTCAGAATTTAAAAAGTGAAGCGAAAAATGAAGAGTTTCATTCCAAAATGAGATATCCACCGTTTGGGAAACACGTGGCAACTCCTCTGACAAAATTATCACTTGCATAAAAGTAAAACTCCCTCTATTACATCATTGAACTTATTTGTTATCTTGAATCCAGAGAATGTAATCAACAGTGTTTTAGACATATGTTCAATGAACGTCAGATAATTTTTTGGTTCCTGAAATGGTTATATAGCATTTTGGAATGAGGCCCTTCAAATATTAATATCGAACCATGAGCCACTAAATATCAACCTGACACCAAAGAGAGCAGGGAGAAGAAGAAAAAAAAGAGTTGCTGTCTGAAAAAAGGCCACGCTTGATGTTAAATCATCAGCTCCTAAATGTCACTTTCAGCCCCACAGGCGCCTCTTTCTATTAATGAAACCTTTTAGACAGCAAAGCAATTTGTCCTCAGCATTAAATCTCCAGTGTAAAGAGTGGGGAGGGTCTCCAAAAAAAGCCCAATGCTTTCCGGATACTCTACTTTCCATTTGACTTGCTAGTTGTTTCTGTTGCATTGCCTCAGCAAGTCATTTCCCCTTAATGACACATTCACAGTTACAGTAGGTTCTCCTCACAATCTGAAAATAAAACAATATATTATATATATCAAAAAATTAAGAAGAGAGGAAAAATAAACTGTGAGACAATGAGTGAATTAGGCGTGCAACTCCAACACAGAAAAATACAAATAAAACTGTTATTTTTCTTTTAGCGTTTTTTGAAGACAGAAATGGAAAACGAGGCAGTATCCCAAAAAAGGGGGAATGTGTGGGTCCACGACACACACACACACACACACACACACAGAGAGGAAGAGAGAA
>OMLI01033255.1:0-11572 GCA_900302605.1 Rondeletia loricata
GATCAATAATACATCCATGGTCAGATCGGGGTAGAAAATGAATACCGAGTTCCTCACTCTGAATTATGACGTGGGAGCTCACTCGAACGGTATATTTACATATAGTTCCTTTAAGAGCACCCCTAAAACAAGATAAAATAACATAATGAGAATAAATGGATACAGTCCAGGACAGAATTTACAGTTAAATTGTTCATTCAGAATATTAAAGATACAAACATAAATAAATAACTATTTTACATATTGACAGTATTGCATTGTCTTCCAGACAGAAAATGGATAAAAGGCCATAAAAGCAAAGTAAATAGGAAAGTGCTATGTACAATATTCACAGTAGTTTGTACAGTACACAGTACAATAAGGTTTTGAACCTAAACAAATATAAAATAAAATGAATACAAAAAACTAAACAAATAACCATTTAGCTTTTGACTGGTCACTTCTGTGACTGGTGGGCAAAAAGGTATTTGTGTGAGGGGGATTGGCTCCATATATAAAGATATTTTTTGCATTTTTATAAACTTATAATCATTTTAGATCCATTCCCATTGGGCTACAGAGGCTTCTTTCATCGATACTGACAAGACAATGGCCTATCATATTCCGGTTCTGGTAGGGGGGGCACCAGGGGTGGCCAATCAGATTCCAGTGCCCCCCCCTGGCCCCGCCTATGCTCCCCTGCTGTCTAGCTCCTCACCCTCACTGTGTGCTGTCAATAATTGATGATTCTTACTGACTCAAAGGGTAACAGGTCCAGGAGAAAATGTGTCATCCATTTCTTTCTTTATTTCCACGTCTCTCTTTACCCTCAGCCCATCTGATAAACCACCACAAGTGTTTATTAGAGCATGGCGATCGATAGATGACGCAGTCTAACTGGATCTGTTTTATGTCAAGGGTTGTGACAGTTGCTATCTGTCAGACTGCACCTGTGACCATGAGCGGGTTAATGCTGCCTGTCTGGCTGACAGCAGGATAGAGGGAGGGATGGGAGCTTAAATGAGTGAGAGGCAGGGGGCAGAGAGGAGGAGGAGTGACAGAATGATAGAGTGAATTAATTCAACCTTAGCCAGCCCTGATTGACTCCATAGCAAACTGGCATGTACAAACATTCACAGTGACACAAAAGCCATGGAGAGAGAAAAGAGGAACGACATGTTCTTCTCCAGAAAGAGAAGTTTCACTTTTGGGGCATATGGAGGGTGAGTAAAGACATCCTTTGTGTCAGAATAGGACTACTGGTCTGAGATTCTCTCACATGTCAACATTCATTTAGGTAGATGAATATCCTGAATAACTGATGTTGTTTTTAGATGTAAGTAGTCTTATCTATGTAAGATGGTCAGTTTTCTTCTCTGAGTAGTTGCCACTTCCTTGTTTACAGTGTGGACAGATTTACATGTGGGAATGAGACAAGGTGAGGCTTTATTTGCAATTTTATGTTTTGATATCAACTCCAGTCAGTTATGCCATGCCGACACTAGTCTGGTATTGTATACAGCAAGTCTTGAATGAGAAGTGATGAGTTGTGCTCTTTTCTTGTGTAAATCCACCTGTTGCTGCAGACCTGAATCTGTAGAACACAACATACTGGACATTCTGGATTCTCCTGTCAGTGAGACCAAGCCTTTCCTGTCTGCCAGCAGCAACCAGAGGGTGATATCATTACCTATTCATCAGTCATCTTTATCTTCTCACTTTAATTAAGTATATTTAATGTATTTCCATATCCTGTCTCACTAAGAGGCTGGTCTTGTCACAGCAGTAAGCCATTCCAGTTTCCATTCATGATTTGTCTTAAGTGTTTGTCATGTTCCTCTTTTCTCCCCATGTTTCCCCTTTCCTTTCTCTCTGTCTGACTCTCCCACTCCTTTCTGTCTGACATCCGCTGCCTGTTCATTTCAGGTGACGGAGCTGTTTGAAATCATAGAAAAGCTGCAGGTGAGATTGCAGTATGTTTGCTCCTACAACTGTGTATCCAGTGATGTCTGAGCAGAGTTTTCTTATGACCAATGCTCTTCTTCTCCATCAGGGCAGTAGGATTGATGAGCAGCGATGTGAATTCCCTCTACCTCTGAAGGTTAGTCTTCAATCTGAAAATGATAGTTATAGATACACGGGTGTGTACCTGTGTGTTGACACTGACACTTTCTTTGATCACCATAACACTTGTTTCCCCAAACAATAAAAGTTCACTCCCAGTACACCAGACACGGACAGACCCTCATCATCAGTATAAGTGCTCCTCTGTGTCTATTTCAGTCTCACCTTTTAAAGATAGGTGGCGAACTGCCCCTCATCCTGCCACCAAAGTTGGGAGGCTACTGGATAGACCCCCCTCTGGAGACGCTTGTAGATGCGAGTCCCACCTCTTCCCGCTATGGCCTAGACCCAGAGCGCTACGACATCATGGAGAGAGACAGCGAGGCCCAAATCTACCATGAGTTCTTCCGCTCACGAGTTAGTAGGCTTTATCTAGCTAAATTAATCCACTTGTATTCTTTTTGATTGTTGAAATAAACCATTGCTAAATCTCAAGGAATATATTATCTGGCCTGGACTAGTATTTATTTGTTTGATCCTCTTTGCACCACTTTTTCCCTCTCAGTACCATCACTCATTCACTGCAGTGGATCCCTCCTTGGGACCGCTGGTTCTGTCTGTGTGTTTGGAGGAAGAGGAGAAGAGGCTACGGGTGATACTAAGGTTGTGATTTTTAACCACTCTTTTTCACTTTTCCTGCACAAAATATGATCTCTCTTGTATTTCCCAAGCTGCAATGGAACCAAAAGCATTTCCCAATACTAGTTGTTGTTTTTTTAATCTTCTTTGAATGCCACTGTATGTAACAACCATGTTAATTCCTAGCAATATAGCATTGCAAAAAATGACATAGAAATTGTGTTTCTTATCTCACAGAATGAAAGAATGCTCTCTGCATGGAGTTTTCTCTGTCTCTCTTTTCCCCAATATCCCTTCTGCTGTTGAGTTAGCAAAGGTATCGAACTACATATTCTCCAAATAGTAAACTGTTTATCACAATTCATCGATCAGTGAACCAATTGATGTCTGACTATAGAGCCACTATCATATCCCCTCTAGATGCTCTGTGACAGTGTGGCTGTCTCCAGGTTTGAAGTGGTCAGCTATCTCAAGGTAATGCTCTACCATTCCTCTGCCTACTCTTGATAATGGACATAGAAATGTACTCATGAAATTACCACACAAATCCTCTCCATCACATTATATCTATCCCTCGCTGTCACTCAGGCTCCAGAACTCATAACAGCATTTGATGAGCACAGAGTGTCTCCTAATTTCAAGTTTGGCATATTGTACCAAAGGGATGGGCAGGTAAGAGATGGTGCTATATTTCCCAATGTTTTGCCTTCCTCAAAAGACTGCAACATGGCACCATACTGTATATGTTAACTCCCTCTCAGACACAGTCCCTTCTTTTTTCTTAGCTCACTGAGGAGGACATACTTAGTAACACAGAGGAAAGCGAAGAGTTTAAAGAGTTCCTGTCTATTTTGGGAGAGACAATTCAACTGCAAGGCTTCACTGGGTAAAGTAAACTATGCTGACATTGTTTGATTGGAGAAATGACACATAATGTATGGCGTGCTAAATCACACGATGTCTTATCTTCACTCCCTTCACTCAGATTCAGAGGAGGTCTGGATGTGTGTCACGGCCAGACAGGAAGTGATGCAGTCTTCACGTGCTTTCACGGGAGAGAAATCATGTTCCATGTAACTACTAAACTGCCTTTCACAGAGGGGGACCCACAGCAGGTCGGTTACTGTATGATCCTCAATCGATTCTTCACTGATGATTCACATGGCAGTTTTTAGATTTTTGGGACTCCTTCACTTAATGTTGCACAAGGATGTTCGGAGTAGAAAAGTTTACTTGAACAGACACTGACAGACTTTCGTTTCTCCTTCTCCTCGTCACCCCACACAGTTACAAAGGAAGAGACACATTGGTAATGACATTGTAGCTTTGGTCTACCAGGAGGGCCACACCCCTTTTCTATCTGATGTCATCAGCTCCCACTTCCTGCACTGTTTCCTGGTGGTCCGGAGGATCCGGAGGGGGGAGGAGGAGGAGGAGACAGAAGGAGGTGTGTACCAGGTGAGTGAAAAACAGCTCTGGTCTAGAAAAGGCAATATAGCCATCAGCCTTATGTCTGAAATATGTCATCCATACACTCCATACAATCAACGTAGAGGGACTGGCATCTTGTTTTTCTGCGTTTACTGATTTACCTTTGTACTCCAAGTGAGCACGACTGTTTTCCATCTCCTCTTCACAGGTGTCTGTCACAGCCAGAGAGGACGTTCCTCCCTTTGGTCCGATCCTCCCAGATCCTCCCATCTTCACAGATGTAAGAAACAACACCAAGATCAACAAGCACCATTGATTGAACTGCATTCATTTTTCTGAATGCTTTAAAGAAGTATAAATGTATTGTTGAGATGCTCCTCGAGTCTTGGTTTCCTCTGCCCTGTCTTTTAGCGTTCCCTGCTGAGAGAGTTCCTTCTGACCAAGCTTATCAATGCAGAGATTTCCTGCTATAAGGCCGAGAGATTCAGCAGACTGGAGGTAGACTGAGATACAGCACAACAACTGTGTTATAACTGTATTCATGCTCATTAGTGAACATCTATGTCATAAGATTCTCTTCTGGTTTGACTCCTCTCTGCCCCATGTGCTCTCCTGTCCCTCTTTCTCTCTTGTGAAGCTGCGTACTCGTTCGTCGCTCCTTGAGGGCTTGCAGGCTGAACTCGCCACCCGTTCCCAGTGCATGATGGGGGATCCATCACTGTCCACTCTCCCATCTTCTGAGGGGGTTAGGGGCGTGTCTGAGGGGAGTGGAGGTTTCATTGAAAACTTTAAGGTGAATGCCAGCACCCTCCACCTTTGACGTTTCAGAATCTCTCCCATACATGACTTTACTGGTTTCACCTCATATATGGTTCATATTGTTTCCTCTTAATCTCTGTCATTAGAGAGCCATCAGAGTGCGGAGCCATTCTTTTGACACTCTTGGCGTACCCAGGAAGATTGGTGGGATTGTAACACAGAAGCCTAAGGTAAAACCTCATGCCGAGATGGAAAGCGTTCTTTGACTAAATAAATGCTTATTGAAAGTTCTGAGCTAATATTCATTTCTAACTTCACTTACAGACGTGTGAGAAAGATGGAGAGAGGTAGGACTCATGACATAAAAACAGGTGAAAAGCTGCTCTTCCATATGAATCGAGGCAGTAATACAGACACCTGTTTTCTCTGGTTTTCAGTGACAAATCTCCAGGACCTGCGCCCCCTCTCATAGACACTGCAGAGCTCAAACACCAAGCAAGTCCTCAGGAAGAGACGTAGATGGAAATATGAATGTGTAGATTTTAGACCTTAATGTACATATAAACAGCACTATATGGCTATTACTTCATTATCGGTGGATGACTTGTATGTAAATAGAGCGTAAAAGTAAATAGTATTTCTGCAAATATAACAATTTTACTGTCATAGCAGTGACATAGATGAATAAAAAAACACTGTATTTCCGTGAAATGTATAACTTCTATTAAAAAAAATGACAAGAAAGGCTCAAATAAAATAACCACTTACTAGCTCTGTCGTCTTTGGAGATTACACTCGCGCCAGAAGATGGCAGTAATGTGTTGCTTTGGTGTGTTTGTCCACACGGGGACAGAGGAAGTGCTCGTTTCTCTCGCTGCCACACATACTATCTAGATCAAGGCTATACGAGTAAAACACTGTCGCTGAGGCTATCCATACCGCTTGCAACTCTACTCTACATAGTTACACGTTCAACAACAGGAAACAACAAGAACTGCTAGTTCTGCATGGCCGTGACTGCTGAAATCAACTAAGGTGATTTCTGTTTAATGTGTTTAATGATCTGTGTGTTGCTGTGCATCAAGTCAGGCCTGCACTGAGCTGAACACGCCTGCGCCAAGGTCAAGTTGAACTTTGTCACACTGACCAGTCAGACATTGCGACACGGATAGACGCATTCAGAGTTCACGCTTGTTGCTTGTCGATTTCACGCATCGTCACATAACTTTACATTTCGTGCAGTTGTTGCAGCCGGCAGTCCTCTACGCATCTGAAGATGTCATCCAAGAAAGTGGTCGAGTTGTTCTATGATGTGGTTTCTCCATACTCTTGGCTTGCCTTTGAGGTTTGTGCTTTTTTGATGTCGTCTTTAGGATAGTCAGAGATTTAGTTGAAAGTGAAGTTTTGCATTGCTTGTTTGTGTTGCACGTGTAGGTCATGTGCCGCTACAGGAACGTGTGGAACATAGAGCTCAAACTATGCCCCGCCTTTTTGGGTGGCATCATGCAAGGGTCAGGTAAGTCTATAGGGCCTATTGAATGTTCATATCCTCGGCTCTACAGTTTTGAGTTTTACTATTGTCATGTTTCATATTGCAATATCTAAATAATGTTTTAGTTTTTTTATGATAGGCAATAAGCCCCCTGGACTGGTTCCGAACAAATTCCAGTACATGACCAAGGATTTGAACCGCTTGGCCCAGTATTTTGATGTTCCCCTGCAGACCCCATCTGACCCCTTCGAGGCCATGTTCCAAAAAGGTACACACCAGCATCACCACATGAGTGACTGGATCAGTACTGTAAAGTGCATTGACTAGAAAGTGGTGTCAGTGTGAACTTTCCCCTTCTGTTGCTTTATTGAGCAAAGATAATGACAAGCACAGACTTTTGGCTCTTACTCGGTTTCCTTATCCTAGGCTCCTTGTCTGCAATGCGATTTGTGGCAGCAGTGCAAGAGAGGGAGAAGGGTGGAAACGAGCAGGTGGAGCAGGTGTCTCGAGAGCTGTGGCGGAGGATCTGGAGTGAGGACAGAGACATTACTGAGCCTGCATCACTGTCTGAGGTACCAACTTATTCAGCCCACAAGTGGCTGGCTGCGTTTGAGAAGAGTGACTTTATTGATGAGGATAAAGCAGCACTATTTGGTTTTGTGATCGTGTCCCCCCCCAGGCAGCGATGAAAGTAGGACTTTCTGCCAGCGAGATTGAAGAACTGCTGAAGCTGTCCACCTCTAAGCAAATCAAAGACAAGCTGAAAAGCACGACACAGGAAGCTCTTGATCATGGGGTCAGTTAGATGCCCTTCCCTTCTCCTTGTAGAATCATTTGGCCTCATCATTTCATGCATGAGAGTAGACTTTACAGTGTCATTAACTAAATCTCTCCTTTTACCTCTTTCCCAGGCGTTTGGCTTCCCCCTACTTGTGTGTCATGTAAATGGAAAGGCAGAGATGTTTTTTGGTTCCGACAGATTTGAGCTCATGGCCCACTGCATAGGTGAGCATGCTGTCTTACATCATTCACAATCACAGCATCATTTGCTCTCAAACTGATGATGGTACATAGACTGAAATCCCATCTCTACAAGAGTACCTCACATAGCCCTCTTCCCAATGAAACATTTCCCTTCTCTCCTCACTCTTCTTGCTCTCTAAAAAAATCCCTTCTATTTATTTTCCTCTCACTCGCTCTTCGATGACCATTCTGTGGTCACAAGAATATTGCTAGGACACTAAGGCCCTGACCTTTGCACTCCTTCTTTTTAGTTGTTTGTAATGTTTGGTGATAAACAGTAAGAATTGAAGCTTATTCTACCGTTGCGCTCACTGCAAGTCACTCTTGATACGAGCATTAGCTAAGTGCCTAAAATGTAAATATAAATATATGGTGTTCTCTTCAAATAAATTCTAATAATCTACATGAATTCCACATGAGCCATAGACACGTTTATTTAGAGGCTGATTAACATTTGATTACATAACAGCAAACTACAGCAACAAATCTGCTTTATTCTTTTCATTTTGTGGTTTGTGCATACTTATTAATTAGCATCTCTTCAGCAAATCAAGATCAAGCTTCCTGAAATCCTTGCCCAATCCCATTGTTTTTTCTCTTCCAGGGGAGAAGTGGGTGGGACCTCAGCCCGGTAAATCAGCTGCCAAACTATGATCTGAAACCTGCCTTGAAACGCTGTTGGTGTGCTCAGATCCTGGGATTTGTATAGCATTTTCCTCATGTCTTTAATCCGTTTTTCCAAACACGTCAAAATTATTTTAAAACTGTATGTTTCCAGTCGATCTCATGAACATAAATAAATACTGTTGATATTGTGTTAAATGTAAAATTTTACAGTTTTTTAAGCTCCTTTGAAATACAGTTTATTGTTGACGAAGTGCTCCATAGATGACAAAGCTTGCCATACGGGTTCCTGGGCAGTGAAGGCCAAACAAAAGGCTGAGGACACAAAACATTCGTGAAGTGGCAGGACCAGTTTCCCTAGACAAAGAAGAGAAATGTAGGGCTCGCCTTAACTGACATACATTGGCTTGAGTGGATAGGAAATTATACAATGTGACAGCGCAAACCCCAAGAAAGGCAGAGCAAGACTGTAGATTATCATAATCTTGATATCAAAGTGATGCATCACCGCCCTAATTGAGAGAGAGAAAGCGAGAGAGGAGGAAGGAGGGAAATAGAGGAGAAGAAGAAGGATAGGGAGCAGGTGAAGAGGGTGGAGTTAAGGAAACACTGAAGGTGGATCTTAAACAAACAGACAACAGCACAGCGAGTCCCCGAGCACGACAAAGCACCTGAGAGCAACAAGACAATGCACATCTGAACGGCACAGCTACAGTATACCTGGACTGCAGCACAAACATCAACACACTCAGCTGGGAAGATGTGTGAAAAGTGCCTGACCATATGAATGACAGGAGGGCGACTGGAACATGATACTGCATTAACTGGATCAAACATTTTCTTTGAGATATAAGACTCAATTGAAGGAGGTGAGGTAAGGATTTTGTCTGTGTCCTGTACGCTTGTTTGATGTCCATAACTTCCACACTTTTTTGTTTTGTTCAGTCATTTAATATATTGTGAGGGTGGTTAGTTGGTGTGAGGTGGTGTATATGCATGAGAGGTACGTTTTGTGAACGCTTTTGCTGTGTATCTCAGTCTGGGTGCACTCTTGGTGATGTCCATGACATTTTTTTGTATTGGTACTCAGTACTCTGTGTGAGTACTGTATGGGCATATATGTTTGACCGTTGGGTGTATGATACGACACAAGCCTCACTGTCAAAAATGCAGATGGACAGGTTAAGAGATCTGAGCCCTGACGCAAAAGGGTGATCATGTGATTGAGGAGTTTCCATTTTTGTCCTACTGTAGATTATATCTAAGATGGCTGTGAATACAGACGTGAGGCAGCACCCAATCTGTACCACATCATGGATTCCACAGTTAACAGATATGTTTTAGTGAAGGGTGTGCCTTGTGGTTAAACTACCTTTGTCATATCATATTACTTTCATAAAAGACTGCCTCAGGATTACTGTAGAGGATGGTGGGCAGCCTGTGCTTTAAGTGACACAGGAAGTTTTTAGGCTGGAAAGGTTTAGTTTCTATGTCAATGTACATATATCCTGAGTGTTTGTTCTGTATCCAGTTTTGTTAACAAGAGGTAGAAACAAGAGCAATGTGCAATTTCTGAGTTTATTCTGATTGCTTTAGTTCCTGGTGGCAGGAAGGAGAGGGTTGGCACTAGGAACAATGAGATAATGTCTGAGGTTCCTGGTCTCAGTTACACTTTGTGTTTCTCTGTTTGCCCAGACACCTTCTTATACTGATTACTAGTAAGAGTCATGTTACTATTCACATATACTGCTCCAGTAAAATGAGATTCAGATCTATCATCTTCACAATCCATTGCTATTCATCATTCATGTACACCTATCTAATTGTCCACCCTGCAAACCCTGTAGAAAATATCTTGAGGCCATAAGAAGTGTATGTACGTGGATATACAGGAAATGCCTCTTTTTTTTTCTTCTTTTTTTTTAAGCGTGTGTTGCAGACACCTGACAGCATTTCTTACAGCTCAGTCAGTTAACATGTAGGTGGAAGGAATGGACAAATGCGGATAAAATAATGTCGGCAACAGTAAGGACGCTGAATTTCACAATCTATTGATTCTCATATTCTCATCTCTTTAAACATTTGATAGGATGTCTTCGCTGTCAGACGCAGACTACCACTGCGAGCCAGGGGATACCATCTGTGGTAAGTTATCAACAGGAATGGAACGATAAGATTTTGGGCACTAGCCTGGCCAGGCCATTTGGGTGACTTCTCAATACCATTTTCCCTTAACCACTATATTAGTTCTGGTTAGCGAGAATGATTTTCTCATTGGATGAAAATACAAGCTGCAGTCTAAAGGCCTCTTAGTTGTTAAACACACACAAATGCCAACACATAGGCTACAGACAAACTTGTTTCTTATTCAGGATAAACAGGACAAACTGCAGGAATGCCCTACTCTGAGAACTCGCTGAGTGATTTTGAAGATGAGTATTTCCTTGTATGAATGAATGAAACCTTTATTGCCCTGGAGGGAATTTGTTTTGCACACGTTGCTGTGCTTTGGTGTATCTTGCATGTGTGTTGGCAGTCCAGGTCAGTTTAGAGTCAATAATAGTACCAAGATACTTGAATTCATCCACAGTCTCGATTGGTGTTAAGGGTTAAGGGTCACAGGCTGCAGAGGGGGCCTTTTTCTAAAATCAATAATAATTTCCTTTGTTTTTGTGATGTTTAAAATCAGTGAGTTTTGTGTGCACCAGTCATGGAAGCAGTCCACCTCAGCTCTGTAGCCCACCTCATCATTGGTTAAAAGGCCTACCAGGGCAGCATTGTCTGCAAACTTTTGTATTGTTGTAATTTGTAAATTTAGTAAATTGTTTTAAGTGTGTCTGTAACTTAATGCTGCTGCCTATCTTGACCAGGACCCCCTTGAAAAATAGATTTTTAATCTCAATGGGGCTATTCCTGGTTAAATGAAGGTTAAGAAACGTAACCAATGAGCGGTTCTCATGGTGACTGACACAGTCATTTGTGTACAGGGTAAATAAATGGTATATCTTCCTTTGTAGAGATCCGTGTGTATGAGCAGGAGGTGATCATTGTGCCCATCTTGCTGCTGGCCGGCTTCCTGGTCACCCTGGTCTTCATTCTCTTGCTACACTTTTGCCCAGAGAAAGTAGATCGCATCCGACTGAAGGCCTCTGAGACGTCCTTCAGACCCCAGCACTCCAGGAGAGTGCTGCATGGCATTGATGGTAAGAGAGAGAGCAACAGATACAGATAGGTTAGATTAAAATGATTGACATCATATCATAGACATTTTATTTGATCTATATTGAAAGCAAGAATTTTCAGCAAGATGTGCGTATACATATATGTCTGCTACTACAGTTTGCATGAGGTGTGGGTGGATATGTGTAGGTTTCAATTATAGTGAGGCCTTTCTCTTCCAGCATGTATACAAGGACTAATAGCTCTATGTACCTTGATATTGACAGGTGTATTATGATGTTAATACTTGCTGATCCCTAATGGTTATTATTCTCTCACTCTCTTATCCTCAACTCCCTGTCTGTCCACAGCTCCACTAGGTATCAATGTTTTGGAGCATGA
>OMLI01033264.1:0-11168 GCA_900302605.1 Rondeletia loricata
GCTCTTCTTCTTTTGCTGTGTTTTACACCTGCGTGTGCTCATTATCGCCACCTAGAGTTTCAATACACTACCCGAATGCTAATGCAAAAGTAAAGGATTCACCGATAGTTTGACTTAAAAAATAATGGTATAAACACTCAAATTAACCCAGATAGACTGTTGTTGTATTTTATTTGCTTTGGGTGCACTGTGGACTGTTTAAGTGCGTTTGGTAGTGGATGCTAACATGGTACCATTGGGTTGCGCTAGCATTAGCAACATGTCTCTGTCCACAAGGACAGCATGGAATCAGCTGAAAATGGTCTCCATCGATCAACAACATCATGGGTAAGTCGTAAATGAGACATTATGTCCAAAATTCCGAACTAACCCTTTAAGTGGGATTAGCTTTATTTATTTAGCATATTAACAACTTGAGAAAAGAATATGTAGATGAACAGAGTGCCATTGTGCAGATGAGGTCAGAAGGGGTTTATAAGTGAGACCTCGTCATTATCCAAAACTAAATTACAGATGATGTAAATGAAAGGGAGAAGACAATTAAGGATGTTTAAGCCTTCAGACAACTGAGACATGGATTGGAGGAAAATTGGATGCAAATTGATATCAGGAAAATCCACCCTAAAACACTTAAACTGTTAAAAAAAATAGCTATTGGCGATGTACCTTGCATTCCTGGGTCCATTTTGTTGTTTGGCGGTGTATTTTTCTTATTCCCGTAGATAACTGGTCAAACGTAGTTAACATGACGTCACATCGAGATATTTCCAGTGCAGCTACAACGGAGTTTAATAGGGGAAACATTTTCAACGATCTAAAAGATCAACGGTAAACGTCACGTTTCGGTGTCAGTCCCTCAGAATCAAAGAGCGAGGGCTTCTTTCATTTTGCGCCGACGTTCAACAATCATACAGGGAGAAATCATCATAGAAAACGAAGAGATACCAATTTCTCCTCCCACAATAGCCTCAATAGACCAGAATGCAATGCAGCCACAAGACATGTTTTGAGTAAGAGACTCTCGCTTTTTCTCAACTGGAAAAACTGTCTCTGTTATCGTTACTATCGCTATTGCTCTCGCCACCTACATTTAAAACTAATGGCTGAATGCAACAAACCTAGACAAGTTCTCTGGGGAATGTTAAAAGGCATTCTGGGAGATGTAGGAAATCACTAATTGAAGCAGAAGTAGACAAGGCAGGTTGAGGGAAAGTGGATACAACAAAAAGGTAAATTACAACATTACAAATTACAACACAAATTACATAACTCCTGGAGTGCGTTACACATCACGGACTGATGATATATAACAGTGTAAGAGTATCTGAGGGTGGAATAACCCTTTAATGCCTTGAGTTCTACAGTACTAAACAGAGTGTAATCATGGCGTTCTCCCTAAAAAGCATGGCGTAACCGTTGCCTGATATCCAATTGCATGCCCAGTTTGTGTCTACCAGGGGAACAATGCCAGTTTGCGTCACCTGGCCTGACGCAGTGTGAGAGAACAGAGCAAAGTGGGGTAAATGGAGCATAACAGAGAAATTCATCTGCCAAATCTCTGCCATCCTGACTCAGGTCTTGAGTCCGGATTGGCACTCGGCTCTGAAACACACACAAGCCTGTCCTTGTTTCACTCTCGTCACCTTGCTAACTTCCACGTCTGCACTAAATGACTGAATAACAAATGACGAAGAAAGGCAAGCCCTACCAAAGGACTATGTGGATAACAGACATGTCTTCCATCTCCACGCAAATTAAAACACAACTTCAGAAGTGGTAATCAGTTAGGAATTCAGGCAGTTTGGCGTCAATACTGGTCACTGTTGACTATTAAAAACATGGATGGTCTCTGCTTTAAGGTTGATTATTTTCCATAAACCTTGATCTCTTGATTACAATAATAATGAGCAGGTTTAATGAACGGGTGCATGTAAAGGTTCGGGCAGGTTTGTTGTTATATTAAGTATTAAGTGCCAGAGTGCTAGCTAGCAAGCGGGCAACCTAGTAATTATTGCTTTGCTCTCATGCGAAACCCTTTTAAAAGCAAGGTGCATTGAAGTTGAAAGGGTTTCAACTTCAGCCGCTGTGCTTTGTGCACCACAGCGCTGTGAGTGCATGTGAAGTAGCTGTCAGGCTTTGAAACTACAGAGGCCGATGAGGAAGTGTGAGCGCAGCGCCACAGATGAGTGATTGCCACCTTATTGCTTTGTGATCGTAGTGATCACAGCATGTAAAAGATTGTTTGCATTCATACTTAATGGCTTTGTGGTTTTATTGTGAACCTAAATCTAGGTTGCTGTTGGTTCATACACTGATGCTGCATGCAAAAGCCACACAGAACCTTTGTTTGAGTGTTCATCTGCAAGATTCGCTTCTTTATTTTTATTTTGGTGAAATCTTACACTGCACTTCCAAGAGATCACTTGTCAATCAAACAGTGTGTCCAGTACTGTGACGTCTTTATCACTGCTCATGCTAACTACACAGTTATTTTTCTGTTTATTCCAAACAAACTGCTGTTGCTGCTGCGGGGAAACATAAAACGCATCACTTCCTGTGTGTCAGAAGACCTACCAGACACTGGCTGTTTGGAACAGCAAATGTAAAAGCTTTCATGAACTGGATATAGGTTGAATCAGGTGTTATAGCAATCGACTACAGACAGTAGCAAAACTGACATTTATTTATATGAAAACGTCGCAGATTATTACTTTAAATTGAGTCACATAATTCACTATAGTACTGCTCGTGCTATAATATGTCTAAAATATATGTTGTTCCAACCATCGCAGGAGAAAATGTTTTTTCTCAACCACAATGTCAATGTTAAGCCAGTGCTTACCATGCCATAAAGCAAGTGCTGTTCAACATGTCTGTCTGAGCCTGCCCTGCATAAGAAGCTTAGCCTCTGTGCATGATACAAGTGACAGTTATGCCTTGTAAAAAAGAAAAGAAAACTACTCTCCCATCTGTTGCAGCTCTCCATATGAGCCTGAGGACTCTCTTTCTCTCACATCAGGAACAGAAGACAATCCACAAGTCATCGGGTCATATTTCATCATCAGCTGCCAGTCTGTTCCACGCCTGTCTTCCTCAATGTGGAGATGTCAGAGAGAGAGAGAGATTGGAGAAGGATACTGTGAAGCCTATAGATACACCACATCCACGGGTAACCACCAGTGCAGAAGCCCCTCACACTCAGCTCGGGTGTCTTCCACAGATATTCACTGGCCCTAGAAACAGGCTTGTATAAAAAAGGACGTCATCAATTCTGTGCACTGTAAAGCCTGCAGAGGCTGGATTTTAATTTGATGTCTGAGGTAAAGGAATCCTACAGTTGCTTCCATGGAGAGGAGGGTTTAAAGGCTTTGGGGATCAGATTTGAATGCAAGTGGCAGATTAAAAATTTACATCAAGGATGACATTTAAAAATAAAAATGGCCCATTACTGACCAAGGCAGGGAGTGATGCAGTTCCAGTATCTGACACACTGTGAGAAACACTAATGTCAGGAGCTGGAACTCTTTCTTGTAATTACTTATTTTAGCACATTAATTTTGTACTTTGTACTTAAATTGTGTTGTTTCACCCTTGTTAGTATATCATATTAAGGAGTTTTTCATTAAGTACTTACATAATATAATTGACAGAGAATACCATAGTTTTATACACTGATTACTACACTGGAATAAAGCCATTGTAAAGTATTACCAGTGACTTTAATATTTCTAAAGCCTTATATAAATCACCCCTAGGCTTAGAGGAGCAATTTGGCCATTTAGTAAAAAATAATCCATGGAGTAAATTCCAGTATCACATTTACAGAAACTTTATCTTTCTATAAGAAGTATGCACCAACTGCTACATACAGTTTCAGATTTCCCTGTTGGCAGATGTTTCTCATATGAAGGATCCATGGGAGGTTTTGGCAGCAGTTGGCAGCTCTGACTCATGTCAAAACTTAAATGAGAAAGTGTGAGACTTTATAGGCTAAATAATGACAATCCTGTGTATAAAGAACTGTATTTTTAGTGTTTTAGAGCAGGGCAAGGAGTTCCCTGGTTTGAATTCACCCACTGGATGATGGAGCACTATGTGAAATTCGGATGTATTTTTTTCTTTTAGCACATAACCAGATATGACCTGTAACAACCATCCCTGGCAACAGCAACACCAGGTGCACCCTGTTTCTTAAATCTTTTACATGGTCTGGTGGAAAAATATGGATTTTAATAAGTCCCTTCAGGAGCAGGCCAGAGTGGGAGCCTGGGAAAGTAGAGGCGTACTGTGCATCGCATGAGCTTCCTTTGAGCGTTTCATAATGATAAACATGCAGGGTAAAGATTCTAACTGGTTTGAAAGCAGACAAACTTACTTGCATCGTTAATGTCAGCTATAATAACGTGAGCATTTGCATTCCTTGGACTTTTTTCACTTTCCCCTCAATGTTCTACTAATGTAATGTAATGTAATGTAATGCTACATCTAACTTAATAGGATGCAGGTTCTCAGACTGAATCATGGAAAAGGCCCCCAATTGTGGCCAAATTACTGCCAGTACTTGTACATTATCAAGAACAAATCTTCTCTCCTAGGAAAGACACTGGTGTCTCAAAGTGTGCATTCACAAAACCAAAAGGCCTAATTTATTGTTGACTTACACTGCAGCACTGTGCACTTCAAATTTGATGCCCAATTTTGGGTTGTACTATTCAGTACCATTTCCCTCACATGCTTGCTTAGCTTAAGCTTCTCAATTATTCAGGCTTCAATCAATACTCAACACGCTCCGGTGAGGAAAAGTGGGAGGCAGAGGTGAATTTAAGCTTGAATCTGGATTATGGATTTGTATAAATTGATGTGTGGCCACTCAACCAACAAATCTGTGGAAAACACACAACGAAACACGGCTAAGTGGGAACGCTGGGAAAGCTCAGAGCTTCTGTCCATTTTAACTCCTTGTTCTTCACTGGACCTTTTTTAGCTTTGGCCAATTATTACACAGCCAGCCCAGGTCTGTCAGAGGCGCCTCTCTCATTAGCCTGTCCCCAGCGCACGCCACAGGCCTAATGAACAGGGCCTCCATTACCCGAGGTTACTGCCGACTTTCAAAACAAGGCCGTGTTAAGAGCACGTCCTGATACACAGGCACAAGTCACACATCAATGGCAGCCCTAACAAGAGAGAGAAAGAGACAAAGAGCTGTCCTTCATCAGTGGGTGAAGTTGACTTGGATGTGAAACTTTTATTTAGGGAGCAAGTATTTTGAAGGGGTTTTCTTGTGATTTCCTGTTATGGCTTGGCTCCCCCTAGTGTTGTTTGAGACACCCTCCACATTACAGCACACTCTACACCTGTGGGCAAGTGGTAAAAACACAGGTGAGACATGCCCTATGATTTATTATCCACTTTCTTATAGGAAAACACACGTTGCAGCCCACTGATGTAAAGATGAAGATGCTAAATTGTGGACAGAGTGGAGCCTCTCCCTGCAACTGACACAATGTAGATCATTACATCAGCAGGGTTTTCTGTCTCAGACTTTTTCCTGCCCGTCTAACAATTCCCAAAGACACATTTTTCTCCACCTGGTCCACCGTTTCTCCCCAGCACTACAAACAGTTGAGGGATTATGGAATGGTCCTCAAACTTCTATGCATTGATTAGTTGGATGTTGAAGGGTGTAGTAGTCTGCAAATAGATCTACATCTCTGTTGATCCTTAAGAAACTCCTTCAGCATTATTTTTCCATTTGGAAAGAAATGTACACTGTTTATTGCCTGTTTTGGCTTTGAATAGCGCTGGATTTGCGCTGGTCTCGGTCTTGACTCGGTCTCAAACCCCTTTGGACCTGGTCTTGGAATTGACTTGGACTCCACTAAGGAGCATGTGCGTGTGACCAAGCGTGCATGAGTATTGCACATGCCAGTCTAAGTGTGTGTCAATGTGTGTGGCTGATATGCTTTACCAATTACAGGAACTGCGTAAACTGCGGCGTTCCTCCCTTGCTGGCTGCATGTGTCTCACCGTGGCCTCGGACCGTGGGCCCGCTCTCCGACGAGCCAAAGCCAGAATTAGAGATGGCGGCGAAGCCTAGCACAGGCCTTGTTGTATTTAGCTTGGCAGACGAACAGGAGCTTCGTTCAAGCCCTGTTTACAGAGAGCTCCCGTCCGCATTTGTGGGAATTGTGCTCCCGTAAACAAAGGCGCTGAATTACTTCTCCCACTTTAGACAGGCGTCCGTCCAATACTGTGATGTTTTGGTTTAAAATTAGAGGAGGAACCCTCTTGGAACGGACATCTCCTCTAGTCCTCCCACACGTTTCATTGTTTGGAGTCACAGCGTGGGGAGTCATTCTGTTTTTCTTGTTTCTTGTTTTTTTAAGACCATTTTTCAAAATTGAGGCTGATCACATTGCACAAATTCTCACATACGGTAGGTTATATTCAACATGGTTTTAACACGTCACTAGTAATTATACATTTGATAAATGTCTGAACCATGATCTTCTTCTACTGGGGATGCCACACAAGTTAACAGCCCTTTTAATCCTGGTGCAGACACTAACCAAGACAAACACAGTGCTGCAAATCCTTATCACCGCGAGTTCTTGCAGTGACTTTGCCTCATATTTTGAAAGTTTTGCTTCTCAATTCCAGACCAAATACCAAAAACAAGATCATAGCACAGTGATTAAAGGAAAAAACCAAAATGAAAAATAATAACAGAGAGAGAGTTTAAAATAGAGTAGGTTAAAATACACGGCAGGGAAATCCTATCCCCGAGAGAGGGTCAGACATGTAATTTGAAAAAAAGGAGACTTAAATGACATGTAGGGAGTAATTATAGAGCCTGAATAGACAGAATGAACTGAAATAATAAAATACCACCTAGGCCTGTCAAGAGTTATCCTCTGTGGACCGAGGGAAAGCAGCCTTGAGTTTAAAGCAGGCCACCACCCATCCCACTTCTCCGGCCTTACGGGAAACCTTAAGGAACATTTAACTCTGTGTGATCTGATGACATGCAACACACATTAAGCTAGTGCTCTGCAAAGAAGTTTAATTTAGGTCATTATTCCTCTGACCAACTCTAGGTGTCCCCAGCTCTAAACAGTAGAGTATTGTCCATAGAGTCTTTTCACCTTAAAGGCAAATCAACCAAACTTTGCAAATCACACTGCAAAAATGCCCATCTTATCTTAAGTCATTTAGTCTCATATTCAGTCTTAAAGTGAAACATTCTGCCAATGAGGTGAAACAAGTCAACTTGTTTCCAATGTCCTTTCACTTGTTCCAGACATTTTCTAGAAAAACGGCAGAATAAGGCAGATCAGTCGACACTGATTCAAGACAATTCTTGAAACAAGTTGATTTGCATTGGATGCAGGTGAAATTATAATTTATTTTCGCTTGTTTTAAGAAAATGGATATTTAAGACTCAATACTAGATGAAGTAGCTTGCTGTAAGACATACTGCACATATTGCCCAGGAAGATTTCATAAAGCATCGTCTTCATCATCTTTAGTCTTTTGAAGGTGGCACATAAAAGCACAGAGCACTTAATTTGACTTGTGGTTCCTCAGCCTGTCTGAGTGACATAAGTGCTGTGAGTGTCACATTACCTTCAAACTGATGGATAGCATCCTCCTCCATCCAGAGCTACTGCTCCATTATGGTGCTGCGGCTTGGTTTTGATTGATGGCACAGGGCCTCAAAGTGGAAGTGATGGATGGGAACATGCAGTTCACCAGCCTTGTTGTTCTTTATGTGATTATATTCCTAACCTTTCATGTTAGCACTGTCTGTCACTGAGAAACACAACCCTGCAGGAGTCATAATGACATCTAACTGACACTGTTGTCCCGAGCATCAAGGAGAGAGACCATTCAGCTTGCTCTAGTGGGCTTTTAAGCCCTGTTTGCATTCAGGATTTGCAGGCCCTAGTTGGAACCAATAGTTTCAGAGGGCTCTACCCTTGATGAGGAGAGTGAAGTATTCAACTACTATGTTAAAGAGGAAATAAGTACATATGTTACTGTCCCATAGCACAAAATACCAAAGATGAGTCAACAATGACTTATTTCTGGCTTTCAAAGCTCACTTTCTGGTCCGTACTCTGTTTTGGAACAAAAACTCTCCACCCATTGGAGTTTAAAGACACATCCAATCCCGAACGGCATCACAAGACATTTCAGCTACGAAGGCTAATAAGTCTCGTTCTCATGACAATGCAGTATTATTATTATTCCAGTGTTTTGCATGGCGATATATTACCTCTTCACTAGACGTTTCTGCTCTGCTCAAATCAGCATGCTCGCGCCTCTACATTGTGAAAATGTGACTATATTGTTTGTGACAATAACAGGCCACCGTAGCTCAAGGGGACATGAGGGGTGGAGGCCGTGCCAGAGACTTGTGTAGGAGGAGTCAAGTTCTGCTGATGGTGGTGCAATTCCTACTGGTCGCTGGTAGAGGATCAATAAAGGTCAGAGATTACTTCCCTTTAGGTCTATATTAGAGTAGTCAAATACACATGTGCTACACTATTTGTGGAATATTGTTTTTGTAAACCAAGTGTGATCTAATGTTTGGGTAAGATACACTGAAAATGCTACTGAAGATAATGAAATGCATATGGATTACATAACATAATAGCAGTAGCAGGGGTATCATTTAAATAGATTCTGAAAAAACCCTACTATACCATATTTCACTGTTTGTAGTGAAAACATTTTCCGTTTCATCTGTGAAGTCTTGTCTTGGTCTTCCTCAGTTCAGCTTCCAGATTCCACTGTTTCAGGCCTATATTTGGCTTTAATATATTGCAAATTGGAAATATTGGCGTACTCTAGAAAACAGAAATGTTCAGCTGTGCAGTCGAATTACAAATGGCTTTGCTGTCAATACAAGAATAGTTTATTTCCCAATGTAAAAACAAAAGAGAAATACATTCAGATGAACGGTTGTGGCCAAACACCCAGTGCTTATCTAGGATCAGCCCAGACCCAAATATATTGAATCACAACACTGACAGCAATATAACCCTGGTGTCCCCATCGCTCCTCTCATCTGTCAGTTAAAGGCACCGTGTGTGTGTGTGTGTGTGTGTGTGTGTGTCTCTGCAACATGTGATACTCTGACCTAGCACATGTCACTCCTCCAAATGGCACTTAACTCAATTTTCCACAGATGGTTTGAAAGAAGGAGAGAGAAAACAAGAGCTCATGCTGACGAGATGTGTATTTGTTGGCATGAAAGACAGTCATACACATTCTGAGGAAATGAAGATGGGTGATTTCCCCCTTAGCGGTGGCCAAATGTATTTGTTCCCCTCATAGTCCACTAATTTATTCCAAAAGCCTCTCTTAGTCAGGGATGTAGTGGAGGGTGAACTTACCTAAACTGACATAAATCTTCATGGTGTAAATCATAGTAAGTAGTATCAAACTGATGCTAGTGATGTAAGCATATGGAAAAAAAGATAAATTACTGCTTTTCTGAAAATCTAATTGATTTGTGTTTATAGTGGTGGTTGTGATGATCCCTGACTTGAGGTCAGAGTTTACCCACCTTTTTGTTTTCCACTACTGAAGGCAGTATTATCCGTCACCGCCGCATGTTGCACATGCTTCATGGCTTTAAGATCACACACTGATCACACATGTACACCACAGTTCTGAAAGAGAAAAAAGATTAAATTAAAATCTGTTTCATAGAAAGCATGACGATCTTCCATTTCCCTGGCATTTTCACTTTGGTGAATGTGAATTAGACTTTGGAACAGGGGCATCATATGAGGCTTAAGACAGTATCTCCACTGGTATTCCTGTATTTCATAACAGCTGAACCTTGCAGGTCTAAGCTAAATAAAGTATTGAGTTGCAGATACAACTTTACCAATGCATTATGTCCATACAGGCTGGACAATAACCCAGTTATGCATTGTAGGACTTTGCTATCACCTAGTGGCCATAAAGGGGCATAGTTCAGTCTACATCTCAATAGATAAATGAAGACAATATGGCCATGTGTCAATGGTTTGGTGTCTCTGGAGAAGGTGCAACATTAAGCATAACTGAGTTCTTAGGAATAATGGCTTTACTCGCTGTATGAAGGATAATGTACTTGCCAATATGCAGATAGCAGGATAGGTATCCATGTTGTGTATTTCATTCACTTCATCTCTGAGTTACATCTTGCTAGTAGCTTTCTAGCTAGTACAGATCTGGGACTGACGATCATTGAGCCAAAGCCATTATTTAACTTGACAGCTAACATTACAATACAATTACAATGTGTGTTCACACTTGTCAGTGTGTTTTTATTGCATTTGTATGTGTGTGCATACACGTTTTGTGTATATGCATGTGTGTTTATGTGTACGTGCATATTGCATAAGTCCATGCAGCATGTTTGTGGTTAGCAGTGCCTGTTTCCCCTCTTTATTCCCCTCCACGTCCTCAGAAACAGTGGAGGAATATGAGAGGACTTGTTGCGCTCCAGCCCAAGCTCTAGCAGCGGTTCTGTTCAGATTGATGGCCTGCCGGGATCGGCTACGCTCCGAGTCTGGCAGAGGGGAATCCAGCTTAATACAGATAGCAGACATTCTGGCTTGGCCCTGTCTGAAAGTTATATCAGCAGTAAAGGGGCTGGGAGGGATTGGCGTGTGTGTGAGTGTGAGTGTGTGTGTGTGTGTGTGTGTGTGTGTGTGTGTGGTAGCACGCACACTGAAACACAGACATACACAAATGTAAGCACATACATTCAGAGGTACTCTCTCTCTACTTCATGTGTGTCAGCCATAGTAGATGTCTTTTTAAGTACGGTGAGAATAGAGCAGCAGTAAGCAGTGAGGCACTGCTGGGGTTTCAGGCATAACGGACGACACTAACAAACGGAGAGACAACTTCATTTGGAACCTCATCTCTTTTGGGGATATGATCTTTTTTCTCCAGAGAGAAATACATAAATAAATGACACACATTTGTTAATTGCACATACACAGCCACATGCACACAAGCACACACATACTTACAGTATGAAGCCATTCACACACATTCATCAGTCTCATATTCAGTGTTAAAATGTTATTTAAAACATTTAACAGCAAAGTAGGATGAGATCATTCAACTTCCACTGCACTTTCACTTGCTTCAGGAATTTT